>BDDA01000536.1:6646-35445 GCA_001662385.1 Chlamydomonas asymmetrica
GACAGAGAAAACCAGTTATGTAGCTGGGAGGCATGCACAGCTGCTGTCGGCCCTAATGTACCGTATTCACGCATTTGTCAATAAAGATACGCTATGCAGCAGGCCGGTTGCTGCTGGACCAAGCCTGTAGTATGCAGAGTAGTCTGTGAGACAATCTGCTCACACACCTGTCATTGGGAGGGTACGAAGGCCCAGCCAGGATCCTGGCGGAGTGCTGCCCCGCTAGCTGCAGCTGGCGCTGCTGACCTGCAGGCACCAGCACGCCTGCTGCGCTGGGGGTGTCTGCTGCCATCGCCTCCTCTGCCTCGAGCTGCTGGTCCAACTCCTGAAGCCTTAGGGCCAGCCGCTGAAACCTGCCATTCAAACACGCGCATATGTAAGAACGAGATTTACTGTGCGATGTGGTGTATGCGTGACAGTTGTGAGTTTCCTGGGGCCAGCACCGACGCCGGACAGTTTGCTGTCCGTTGCTGATCGAGCGCTGCTGAATCTGTGCAGGTAGGACAAGCAGACAAGGATTTCACTAGTGATCAATTTTCTGTACACGAAGCATTGAAAGCACTGGTGCCTTGCCTGATTTGCAGTGCCACGTACGGACTGCGCTGCTCCCATACAGCACCGTCCAGGAACGCCAACAGCTGGCCCCGGTTGTGGGAGTCTGTCACCGCCTCAAAGCGCTCCCTCCACCAGGTCTCAGTCTCCGTGCGTAGGTTCTTAATCTGTTTTGAGGAAGGGGTGGGGAGGAATGGTGTTGGAAACGACCTAGACACGAAACAGACGCCAGGTGTCGAACCGAGGCAAGGGCTGTGGGCTCACCTGCTGCCTTTGGCTGACGTGAGGTTTCTTGTCAGGGAGGTCTGGGTAGGGGTGGCTGCTAGAGTGTTCAATTCTGTCCAGGAAGAGTGTCTTCAAGCACCGCCCGAGGCTCTGATACATTCTGGTGCACACAGGTAGAGCAGGTAGGGCGCAGCCATGTCACGTCATGATGGCAGAATCGAACATCAAAGGGTGCCCTTGAAGTGCTGTGCTTGATTCACCAACCTGTTGAATTCATGTGCTGCTTGGCTGTCCTCAGCACTCAGCTCTCCTCCTGGGTGAAGGGAAACAGGCCAGAAACAGTTGACAACGCAGGTGATGGCAGGCGCCCACCTACCCTCCCAATGAAAGAGATCGCCTGCTCACCATGTTGGGCCCTCCACTGGTCTTCCATTGCGGATGTGTGCCTCAATCCCCCCTATGACTTTATCCTGAGCAGCAACGGTCTGGCTGTGTCGGTTAGCTGCTCACGACCGACGTGACATAGCGCAGTTGCGCAAACAGTAAGAGGAGCTCAGACTCCTAAAACGTAATTGTGAACTACAAAATCTAAGTATTTGATACTTTTGTCGGTCCCAGATGGTGGCGTACGACCCCCAAACATGTTTCTGTTGTTGAATGCAAGTGGAGCGACTGTTTGCGAAATTGCGACGAAGCCACATTGGCACGGGCAGAAATATGTAAATCAAGTCGATTTGATCACTCTATGTATGTGTGCATGTGTGTGGCGCATACGCCACCTGCGTGTGCAGATCGCCGCCGAGCAGTGCCCAGCGACATCCGCTTGCCTATGCTTTGTGCATTGGCGTGCAGTCGCTAACCAGGACCATCGAAGTCCTGGTGGTGATGCACGGGATCACACTCTCCGTGCCCCCATGGTGAATTGCAGGCAGTTAAATTGGCAAGTTGGCGTTGTGACTGTTGTCTGCAATGGTGGCCGCAAAGCGATGGTGTGCCATTGACAAACTTTGCACAGGTTGCATGGAGCTACATGGCCTCAAGCGTTAAGTGCGCTCCTGACTGTGCTGCTGTTGCTGTTGCTGTTGCTGGGACCAAGGGATTAGAGGATCTGATCTGCCAAGGGTGTGCATGCAGGAATGCTGTGCACTTACATGGTCCCCTGCACGTGCGTGATGCATACACGTTCTCGGTTACTGGCATGCCAAGGTAGGGGTATGCCTCGTGGCGTGTGAGATGCCAGCAGCTGGGTTGGCCCTGGGTGTTCAGCAACATCCAGCGCGATACGTGATGACTGACTGCATGGCCGTGCCACCAGGTTACTGCGTCCGTGGTTAGCCGCATGCCAGCAGCAGGCGTCGGTTGTCAGGTGCGAACACTGTGCTCGCGCACTGTGCTACAGGGTATGAGAGCACTTGCCGCAGGCTTGCCACTCATGTACGTATCGCCATCAATCAATCGTGCGCGATCGCATCATTGGCCTGCCATGCAGCCTGCATGGCGGGCCAATTTTCCACCTGCTCTCTAGCCCAGCTGGCTCACACATGCATACGCCCAACCAGGATGAGCACAACGCATCAGCTTTTGGCTGCGACACGGTTGTAGTGCGGTGCTTGCTGGACCACTGGAAGTGTGCACACATACGGCGTGAACCGCGTCCTTGAGAACAGCAAGCAGAACTGTTAGCCCGCAGCACGAGGGTCTGAGCCTGTGGACAATGTTTGTGCCTCAGACACAGCAGGCATTTGCCCCAAAGCGGACAGCGGTGCCAGCGGTGCCTGGGCATCGACCGCAGCTTGTGCCATCAACACCTCGGCACAGACAAGCGTTGAAGAATGGTCCACACATTCCAGTATGCAGAACGCGGGCCTTGCCAGTGCCAGGGAGCAGTGACAGCAGCGACTTGAGGTCACGGCGTGTTCTCATCAAGGCATTAGCGAGTGCGACAGAGGATGAGGCGGGCATGGGTGCTGACTTTGAAGCTGAGGTGGAGGAACTGATGAAGCTTTTGGATCTCCTACCTTCATCTGTACGCATTGCGTTGGAGCAGCATCCTGAGATGGTCGACTTGCTGGTGAGGTTGATGGCTTTGTGTGTGGCAACGCCGCTTTGTGTTTGTTCATGCATGCAAAGCGCTTTTGCCTCCCTGCTATCCCTCAGGCGATCCTGAGATTTTATGAGGGCACAGAGCCAGGTGCGTTCATCATATGGCACCCATTTGACCTGATACGCTTTTTGCCCGTGTGGCTGTGGTCCACAACACAGGAGGTTGTGCTGGACCTGGGCAGGCCCCCACTTGCACGCTTTCCCAGAGGGGATGTGCGCCTGTCAGAGGTGGCAATAACTGCAGCGGACATTGCTGACGCAGTGTCAAAGGTGCGTTGAACACGTACACCGAAACCAAAGAGAAGGCTACCTTGCACTGCTTGACCATTGCGGGCTAGAGCAGCCTAACAGTCTTGTAAGCTACCGTCTGTGCTTGCTAGGCACAGCAGCCCGTTGTTCCACTTGAACGGTGTTGCCTGGCAAACCCTTACTCACCCGCCGACATGCGTCAGTCCTCACGCTGAGGAGGCGCTCTTGGCTTCTCCCCACTACTTGGCTTCTCCCCAGTACTTGGCTTCTCCCGAGTACTACTCAATTGAGCGCAGTGCATAATGTGCAGCAGTACTCCGCCTGGCTCTGCAGGTTGGTGATTTTGGCGGCGACAACCGTGCCGGCATCGACCGCACCCTGCACCGCATCAGCTGCATGCGCAACCGCACCGGCAAGGTCATTGGCCTCACATGCCGTGTGGGCAGAGCCATCAAGGGCAGCGCGCAGATGGTGCACGACCTGGTGCTGTCAGGTGAGGCAGGGGCCGAGGCGGCACAACATCGCCATGCCAATGCACGCTGTGTCCCGCCTGGCCAGGCCAGGCGATTCGTTTGTGCGTGTGCGCCTAACCCAAGGATTGACACAATAATGAACTGGTGCTGCCTATGACAGCACCGTGGACCATGTCAATCATGTGCGGTACCCGCCCCTGCTCTTGCTGTGTGGCGTGCTCTGCAGGCGCATCCATCCTGCTGCTTGGGCGACCAGGCGTGGGCAAAGTAGGTGGTGCGCATGGTGTGCCAGCGATGGACTGAGATGAGGGCAGTGCACACACAGCTGCTGGGTCGCGGCATGTTGCAAGTTGAAACCGGAAGCTGAGGACCTGTGTAGGAATCACCCATCGCAGCAGCACGGAGAATATCCAGCAAGCAGCAGCAGCACGCCATTGTTTGCTTGGCCCGATGGCTGACCTACCTCAGTGGTTACCATGCATGGAGCCAAAGCTGACACGTCTAGAAGTACCGGTGCACATCGGACGCCATTTCACACACATGTGCAGGCAAGAGCGACAGGCCCACCTGCATTGCTGAGCGACGCTTGTGACAGTCATCCCCTATGACGCGCAGTATTGTCCATGGTAGCGCGAGAGAACTCACAATGCGTGTGTGTGTCTGCGCTTGTGTGTATCGCTATGTGTGCGCACTCCTGCGTGATCAGACCACGGCAATCCGCGAGGTGTCACGCGCGCTGGCGGATGAGCTCAAGAAGCGCGTTGTCATCGTGGACACGTCAAACGAGATTGGCGGCGATGGGGATGTACCGCACTCCGGCATTGGCCGTGCGCGCCGCATGCAGGTGAGGCACGCAAGAGGGGGCAGGTGTGCTGCGGGGGCTCAAGGGGCCCAGCGGCAGGGGCACAGCCCAACCCGCATGCACACATGCCTTTACAAATCGAAATGTGCAGTCACCGGGTTCAACAGACGAGGCTGCATGGACCTTCCTAGTGCACGGGCCGGGCTTGTACTTGATGAGCTGCAAAACGAGGTGTGCTGCCATCGCTGCTGCTGCTGCTGCTGCTGCTGCAGGTGCCTGTGCCTGAGGAGCAGCATCGTGTCATGATTGAGGCGGTGGAGAACCACATGCCGCAGGTGAGAGGCAGGCGGTTGAGGTAGGGCTGCACCACACAGTTGCGTGTGTGCGTGGTGCAGAGGTCCGCACAGCTTATGCTGAAGGACAGGTGCACCTTTGATGGCGCAGAGCGTACGAGTGTTCCCAAACTGCTTGTTGCGTTGATGCAGGCTATGCGTCACATACAGCTCGGTGTTTAACCTGCCTGCCGGACAGCGCACATATGTATGACCGCATGTCCGCATGCATCGATCAGCAGACGTGCAGTAGTGTGCGCATGCGCCAGTGCCGTGGTATGTTTAATGCATATGGTATGTGTCCCCCCCGCATGCAGGTGATTGTGATTGATGAGATAGGCACCGCCGAGGAGTGTGCGGCGGCACGCACCATAGCGCAGCGCGGCGTGCAGCTGGTGGCCACCGCGCACGGCAACGAGCTGCAGAACATCATCAAGAACCCCGCGCTGGCGGACCTGGTGAGCCCTGACCCTGCCCTGCACCGTGGTGTGCCTACATCGTAGGGAAGTGTGCATGCAGCGAGCTTCCTGGTACTGCCTCCTTGCCAGCCAGCCGGCCAGGCTGTGGTGGTAGTGCGCGCTGTGCGCGAATTCGTTGGGTGGGCGGGGCGTTGGGCGGGGAGAGGCGCAGGAGGCAGAGGAACGCTGAAGCGTGTGGTGGGCTTATCCATTACGTTGCTAAGGAGCAGGAGAGGGTGCAGGCGAGGCCGCTCACTGACGACAGGCTCAGTGCAGCGTGCTGGTGTGTGTTGGTGGCCACCCCAGTAGCGTGCTCCTGTACTACGCCACTCCCGCAAGCTGCTCGCTGAGCACATGCATGCTGAAGCACTGGCGCGCCTGATGCGTGCTGAACGCCACACCTGCATGCATGCCACGCGTGTACACGCGTGCGCCCAACAACAGATCGGTGGCATCCAGAGCGTGACGCTGGGTGACGAGGAGGCCAAGCGGCGTGGCGTGCAGAAGTCCATCCTGGAGCGCGCGGGGCCGCCCACGTTTGACGTCGCGATCGAGATGCTGGAGCGCAGCAAGTGGCGCGTGCACCTAGACGTGGGCCAGGTGCGTGCGTGTGCGCGTATGTGCGCGTGCGCTCGCTCGCTCAAGCGCGTAAGACGCGTGCTCGACGCGCTCGGGAGGCGATCCTTCAACCAGGTGGCCTGCGCTGGACAGCGAGACGACCTCATCTGGGACGACCTCAAAATGTAGCAATCGTGTGCCGGCCGGGGTACCTGCTTGCAGGCGGTGGATGTGCTGCTGGCAGGGGGTGAGGCGGGCGGCCAGGTGCGTGAGCGCGTAGCGGACGGCTCTGTGCTCAAGTACAACTACAACGCCAACATCACGGGCGCCATCAACAGCGCCTCCTACAACAACCTGCTGGGCGCCAGCAACGGCAACGGAGCTGGCGGTCGGGGTGGCGCTGCGGGCGGCGGTAGCCCGGAGGCGCTCAAACGACCCACCCTGCCAGGTGAGGTGTGCGGTGGGGTCTGCCTTCAGTCCCTTGTGTGGTGGGTGCGAATGCGGCAGCATGTGTGCGTGCGCATGCAAGGGGGGATCACACCAAGCCAGGGGCGGACCTTGGCTGCAGCATACCGTGCATACCTGCTTGTTTCAATGCTTGTATGCTGTGGCCTCCTTGGCAGGTTGGGACCTTTGCAAGGGCATGTTCAACTTCTGATGCTTGGTTTCCGGCTACGGGCTTATCCCTGTCGCTTGCAGAAACGTCAGTATTGAGCTTTTCTGCATGGGGTGTCCCATGTAGCCATGCCTTGGTAATAGCCCAGGGCATTTTCGGTTGTTTTCATGACCATCATGTGTTTTTGTATCGCTGTGGTTTCGTGAACCTGTGCAACCACATTGCATAGCTCATCACTGCCCATGTGTGCCCTGCCTTGCAGATATCTCCTCCATGGCTCAGCCCAAGTCCTCCTTTGTCCGGGATGCGTCCGCGGTGACTGCCGCAGCCGCTGCGTCCACCGCCTCAGTGGATGGCGACGACGATGAGTTTGGCGCCGGCAAGAAGGTACGCCTCTGCCGTGTACCTGAGGGGCGGTGCACAGCTGCTGTGGTGCTCCTATCACTTTAGTAGGAGGACACGCAGGGGTTTGTGAGCTGAGCGCCTACAGGCTGGTGTACTGGGCATGCATGAGCAGCCGTGCCATTCTGCGATCCTTGGATCGTGTGGATGTGCAAACCCACCAATGTGTGCATACGTGCTGTCACAGAGACATTTGCGCATGAGAGATACGCATGAGGCATCATTTGGTGGAGTGGCAGACAGCTGTGTGTCTGCACACAGCATGCTTTGGTGGCTGATGGACAACATGCTAGTATCTCAGCTGTGCTGGCCGCTCCTTGCTCTGGGCATGTGTTGTTGACGGCGGTGGTGGTGCAGATGCGCAAGCTGTACAACCGGCAGGTGGTGTCGGGCGTCACACAGGACTCGGCGGCGCTGCGCCTCTACACCTACGAGCTGGACCAGGTGGGCGACTGGGTGTACTGCGCTGCGGTACATGCGCTGCGGCCTGCGGTACATGCACTTGCAGCCGGGGCAGCATTGTCCGGATCGACCACCAAGTTAGTCAGGCAGTGTGTGGCGTCCACCAGCAGCAGACCAGCGGCAGACCACATCCTGGCTTGCCCCTCCTCAGTCTGTGTGCAGCAGTGTGCCCTGGAGGGGAGGGAGCTCTGTGATCAAGCTGACAGTGCATGCGTGCCTGTGCTGCTGGCTGGTGGGTGCAGGACACGCTGTGGGAGGTGCTGCACGAGATGGACCTGCTGGACAAGGTGAGATAGGTTAGATAGGCGGCGCATGCTGGGGAGTGCTGCAGTACAAGGGCTGCAGCGTGTTCAGCATGTGTGGGTGGCGAACTGACCTGCCGAACCACCATCCTACCATTTGTGGTTATCCAGTGTGGCCCCCCTAGCCCTCTCTGGCTCTCACGCGGCGCAGGCAGCACGGCCCTCTGCCTCATGCAGTTCTGTACGTTGCTGTCGCTGACGGGCTGTGGCCAGCATAAGCACGCAGCAGTGAGTGGCTGCTGTGGGTGCTCGCTGCCTGTGCCTCTGCAGGTGTTCATCATGCCTAAGCTGGCGGGCAGTGACGCGGTGCTGGCGCTCAGAAGCAAGGCGAGTGGTGTGCTGCATGGCCACCGTTCTGCCCGGTACCTGCATGCGGCGGGACGTACTGCATGGCGCATGCATTGGCCACCACCTACTGGTTCGACGGCGGGGGTGGGATGGTGCTGATCGTCAAACTTAAGCGCTGCATGTGTGCTGGTTGGCAGCGCAACAGCGTAGAAGGACTTCCATGTGGCGCCAGATTGCTCATTTCATTACGCCCAATAGCGTCGTGCTTGCTGCATGGGACCGCCCTTGACGCAATTGCATATGCGCCAGGCAGGCATCACTGCACCTGACATTCGCCCTGCAAGACACATTGCATGTCTGCAAGTGCCGAAAACCGGAGGCTGTGTTCTAGTTGATCGCCTGTGCGCACTCACACGCATGAGCTTGATGCATATGTGCAACGTGCGGTGTATGTCGTGCATGCGGTATCGCTCGTGCAGGTGAAGCACAACGCTGCGCTGCGCTCCAGTGCGCGCGAGCTGGGCGTGCCCATCTACGCCGTCAAGTCCAGCGGCACCTCCAACCTCATCAAGGCCTTCCGCACGCTGCTGGGCATTGACCCCTCCGCGGGTACGTACTGCCGGGCTGCGCCGCGCTGCGCCATGTGGTAGTTGACTCACGCACAGCAGAATGCGCCCGGACACGCAGCGTGCTGCACTAGACGCTTGTAGGTGTCTTGTGCAGGCTGGTGCACGTGACGGGCAGCAGACGCCACAGCATGATGCGCCTGGAGAGCTGTGCGTATACACATGCGTTGCTCACAGAGGTTCTTGGGGTCGACACTGCTGTGCATCTGCATGCTGCTGCTGGCCCTGCATCTGACCCTCACATGCGCTCAACACTCTCCACCGCATGCCATGCACGCGTCCGCCAGCGCTCATGCATGCATGTTTTACCAGATCCTGACGGCCACCTGTATAGCCACTTGACCTTATGTACATGCGTTGCCCTGCCTGGTCCCTGTCCGTGGCCCTGTAGGTGGCGTGTTTGCGGGCGCTGCCGGCGCTGGCGCTGGCGCCGCGGACCCGCTGCCGCTCTCATCAGTGGAGGATAGCGACGACAGCGCGCTCGCCGCCATCGCTGCTGTCGCCGCAGCCGCCTCCTCAAGCCCCAGCTCCCCCTCATCATCACCATCCCCTGCTGCTGGCGCGGTGAAGGGTGAGAAGGAGTATGCGTACGGTGCGTTCTGGGAGGACGAGGCGCTTGACGAGGCGCAGATGGCGATTGAGAGCATCGTGCTGCCCATGCGGCAGCCGGTGGAGCTGCTGCCGCGCGTGGAGCCGGTGCTGGCGGCACAGGTGGGAAGTGGGGGCTGCAGGGTGGAGGGGAATGGGGATAAACTGTACTGTAAAATGTAAAATGGGTTGCACTGTGTATCCCCACTGTCATTGTGCACTGCTGCTGGCAGCCTGAACCATGTGCAGGAGGAGCCGTGTTGTGCGCCACGCATGTGCCCTGTCAGGTGGGGCGTATTAAATGCACAATCAGTGTACATGATGCATGGCATGCACGCATGTGTGTGTGTATGTGTGCATGCCAAGACCAAATGTAGGTCAATCTTCTTGGAGTGGGCCGATGTGTCCCTGCAAGCACTGCAAACGTGCCCTCGCCCTCCCCCGGTCCGCATGCAGGTGCGAATGCTCGAGCGGTACGGCCTGCAGCATGAGGTCATTGGCAGCGGGGTGGACGCTCGCATCCGCATCCTACCCAAGCCCGTCACCGCTGCTGCTGAGGCGTCGTAGATAGCGAAGCCCGTGTTCGCGGCAAGCAGTGCAAGCGGTGCAGAGCCATGGTGACTGTGGGACGTACGCTGCAGACGCGGCGGTAGATTATGCTACAATGGGGAGCAGGGGCTGGAGCAGGTGCTAATCCTGGGCAAGATTGACCCAAGGCGCCCGATGGGGTACTCCCTTTGCACCCCAAGCTGAAACTGACCCAGGCAAACTCTACACGTCATGCTGCTTCATGGTTATCTGGAGGCTAAGCAGTTTGTGTCGAGTGTTCCAACAGTCCCATACACCAACAAACGCGACTGAATGCTTGACACGCTGTGCTTGACTGCCCCGGACTGACGATCCTGGTGCAACGCTGCAGGGATGCGTGTATGGAAGTTGTTCCTGTAGGCATGATTGACCGACAACTTGCTGCTCTGCGAAATGCTTGCGCGTGGTGGGCAGTATTGCTTTTGTTGTGGTGGCGTGTTCATCCGCCACCCTCGTAGCACGTACACCACCAGCATGGCCATGTTCAGGTTGACAGTCTCGTTGACGCCGTTTCCAGCGCTACAGGAGTTATGCCCACGCAGCTCCACCAGTGTGTGTGAACGAGCGCCCAAGACCATTCAGTGTGATTCCCATGGGGCCGTGCAGTCTGCACCAGTGTATGATAGCGCGCGATGTGAGTATGGTAGTGCATGACACTGCAGCTCGTGAAGAAAGGCATCCTGCTGCGTGTGCACCATACATCCCCCATGCATGACGTTTCTTCTCTGGCCGTACGCGATGCACCATATCCGGTATGTGACATGCCCGTGTGTATGTGTGTGCGGCATACGTGGGCGTGTTTTACCCACATACCCAATGCATGTCTGTGGTGTGGGGCCTTCGTATGCAGTAGTGTTCCAACCCTGCATCCAATCCCATCAGGTTGGGACAGAGTCAACCGTGTGGCGCAGCAGACTTCCTACGCACCCTGACTGATCCTGCTGTGATCGGCGTGCTTGCGCGTGGTGTTGTCCATCAGGGCTGTGTTGCGGAGTAGCTCGTGGTGGCATGCGCTGCGCCTTCGTGAAGGTTCTGTACGCCACTTCAGAGAGTGGACATATCACACACACCTGCTGCTGCTGCTGCAAGCGCAGCTCTGGCGGGCCACATGCCTGGCTTTACAGCTGAAGCAATGCACTGCTGTAGCCCAGTAGGTGCGCTGCGAATACACAGAGGGAGAGAGGGAGAGGTTCACGGATTACATTTCACCCAGCCAAATATAGCGATCACGCTCAGGTCCGGGACAGAGCATCAATGGGAGGTGTGCGGTCAGGTTGCTTGCCAGGATGCATTGCGCAGAGAATCTGAAGATGTGTCATCCAAAATCCTCTTCCGTGCGGCTTAATGCATCAAAGTAGGACGGTGCAGCAGGCCGCATGCAGCCACATCAACGCGGCCGCACCGCTGGGGGCCCACCTCATGAGCGGCGCACATGTACGCTTGTCGCAGACCAAGCCTTGCACCAACGCGCGCCGTGTGGAAACCATCCCCTTCGCGCAGGCCCCCCAGCGCTTCACGGAAGGGCGAGTACATTGGGGTGTACATGTGTCAGTATGGTCGATTGGTTGCGGACTTGCGGTACATGTTGCGGTACAAATCACTGTGGGGGTACATGTATGTATTGCGCTACAAACCACCTTGCAGCAGGAGGCTGCTGCGTGTGGCATGGCCTCTGTCGTATGTATGTACAACAAACACGGTACGTGCACGGTACGGCGTTGCCACAGCAGACACTAATGTGTGCACCATAACATTTGCATGGAGCAGACCAGGCAACCTGCCTGGCGGCGGCTTATAGCTGACACGTCATGTACACAATATGTGATATGGCAAAGTCTACAGACCATGTTGGTAAATTGCATGTGTTCATCGTACGGGTGGACCACCTTATTCCAGGACATCCAGCGGTACAAGGCACTGGAAATGCAACTACAAACCCCAATGCTTACAGTTGCGCAATCATGGCCACGCATCCCTCTCACACAAACCGACAGCGTGCGCAGTCGCCGCCCATGCAGCACGGACAGCACACGCCGCCCCACGCGGTCGCGTGCTGCCATGCACGCGCAGACGGGCCCCATACGCCCCTAGCGCCCCTACGCATCCTGCGCGTTCTGCAAAGTCACAGACAGCCCATGCCAAGAAACATGCTGGGCGGATGGGAGGTAACACAATGCTGAAGAAAAGAATAACAATGCGCGAATCGAACCGAGACGCGTGCGGGCAGACAGAACCGAGGGCGACCTGCACAAAAAAGGAGAAGAGCATGAGAAAAAGGGAAAATATGACAGATAGAAAGGCAGTTCCCAAGGAACAGCCTCACATGTCGCAAAGCGACCCCCACGAGTGAGCATTGTACTGCATGCTTCGAGTCAAAACATGTCATCTGCGTGATGCTATGCAAACAGGTGGAAGCCATCATGCATGCATGTGATCCAAGGTCACATGTGTGTCCTGCATGTGGCATTGCTTTGCTCTCATGGCCCATCCTGCAAGCACTCTCAAGCCTGCGCGTACCGGTGTTCGTGTCAGCAGCAATCAACAAGGGAGCGTTTAACAATTTGCTTGATGGTGGCCGTCACATGATCATCTCATGCTCACTCTACTCCTGGCAGGACAGCTCACCCTCTCTGTGTTAAGTGCTGGTTCTCTGCTACTGACTCACTCTCGCGAGCATGTCTGTTCACGTCAACAGGAGGGAGGTGGTGGCCTCGGCCAGGAAGCTTCAAGTCCTTTGAGGGGGACCATCACGCGTCATGTCATGTCATGGCCGGTGCAGGGCTGAAACCACTGCCTTTCCTACTTCGTGTGTGCCTGGGTCGAGCCACAATGCTGTAAACTCGTCTGCAAGCTGCTGCGGTAATAGTTAGTACTCTAGCTGCGACATTGCACGAGGCACTCCATTGCGAACCCACTCCAAGTAAGCTTTGATGAGCCTCATGCAGCACCCATACTACAAATGCACAGCTGAGCCATGCTGCTGGCACATGCACACCTACGTATTCGTCAACACCTTTGTCTGTGCCTACTACACCCACACGTGGACTAAGGCCTGCTAGCGGCGCAGCAGTCGTCTTGACATGATCAACGCCAGCCAGGTGAGCGCGGAGAGGGCGGCGAAGAATCCCGCCAGCACGCCCAGGTAGGCCCAGGGCGCCAGGATGCCGGCGCCAAAGAACTCAATCACAGGCTGACCGCCTGCACGTGCCACGTCAGTATGCACGCATTCATGCGCGTTCAGGTTTCAGGGTTTCAGGCCCCTACATGTCACTGCGCATGCGTGTGTGCATGCATGCAATGCATCAATATATGGGAGCCTCACAATAGCATGCCAATCGCCAAGAGAGGGGTTAGTTTAGGCACGAGTGTGTCCCATTCCGTCATGACACCTCACTCAGGAGCGTGCTCACCTATGGTGGCATCGGGGTAGTCGTCGAACTGGTTCCGGAGCATGCCGCCAAATGCGTACCGCAGCACGTTGGCGTACGTGAACCACTCCCAGTACACCGGCATGGAGCCGACCGGGATGATGAAGCCCAGCAGGAACAGCAGCAGCGACAACAGCGTGATGACGGCCGCCATAGCAGCATCCATGTTGGGCAGCAGGAAGGCAAACATGTATGATATCACTGCGGCAGCAGCAGTAACAACAGCAGCAACAGCACTTGTAATGCATGTCCCGAACAGGCTTGTGGTGTGTGTGCGTGTGTGGGGGGGAGGCGGGGCGTGTCCGTGTGCGTGCATGCGCGCAGGTCAAGTGACGGAATGGTTGCGGTGTGGTTAAAACAATGCAAGCTAGTAGCCCGTGGCCAGCAGGCTGTCATCTGAGCATACTGCCTGCGTCCAGGTTGTCAGAGGGCCAGTTTTATGCTCACAGTTCAACAAGCGCTGTCACAGGATCGTCTGGTCGTCAGCGCTGCACAAGTTGTGGTTGTGCCTGTATGGTGCATGCATGCGCCGGTTTAGCAACTGTACGTCGGCCTGAGCAGAGAAGGCAAGATAGGTACCCAGACTGGAACACAGTGCCAGTGGCAGTGGCCGTAGTGCTCACAGGGGTCCAAGCGAAGGTAGGCGTGTGTGCGGTGGTGAGAGTGCGTACACTGTTCAACCGTTCACAGCATGCAATCCTTGGCAATGACCTTTGCCAGCATGCCCAGTACAACACTGGTGCTGCTGATTTGTGATGGTTGTCATGCGCGCAACAGGCACCCCCTCTGCACTCACTGATGCTGTTGGCCAGGATGGCTGTGGTGCACAGCCAGTAGAACACATAGCTGCCCTGCAGCGCAATGCCATAGAAGATGATGGCGGCTGTGCCCAGGCCGATCACGAGGTTGATGGTGATCTCATCAATGGCGCGGAACGCCAGGTAAGTCGCTGGGCGGTACAGCCCTGACGCATGCTCATGGAAGTACAGCGGACGCTCTGCAGCAGCACACATGGAACGCACGAGTGAAATTACCGGTGATCAGGCACAGTCACCTGTACCGTATTGCTGTACGATCAATTATGCAATGATTATGCCGTGCACCTTTCAGGAAGGCCCAGCCGCCCAGGTGCATCTGGCAGCCGACCTAAGGGTTTCAAATTCCACATTGCTGGCTCATTGTGTCACTACCAGGGCTGGCGCCCCCCTGCCTGCCTCACCCATGATGAGCCCAGGCAGGAAGGCCACTGCGCCCCATGCAGGCTGCGCCACCGACAGGAACATGTAGGCCGTGATGGTGGGGACGTCCTGCGGCAATCAACAATGCCACGATAAGGATCAGGATCAGCAAGGCAGCACGATCAGCATCATCAGCCCGTCATTATCAGCGCAGCACTGGTTCAAGCACACCCACATGCGTCGCCCCGTGTTGTGTTACAGTTGCTTGCTTCCCGTGGGGCCATGCAGCGCGCTTCCCGTGTTTTGTGAGTGGCGGATGGAAATCAACGGTACCGTATTCTCAGGAAACATGACACCTCAACATGTGTATGCCTCAATCAAGGCAGCAGCAGCACCAGCAGCAGCATCACCAGCGGCAGGAACAGGAGCAGCAGCAGCGGCAGCGACTCACCGAGGGGTCTGTGCTCTTTCCGACTTTGAACATGAGGGACACCATGATGAGGGCGAACGCCAGCTTGTCAAAGAGGCGTGGTGCAACGTAGCCGAAGGACATGTAGTTGCGCACCGTGCGGTACTGCACGGGCACCGCAGGCGCAGATCCGCAGGCACTCTTCGGGTATACCAACATTCACAAGTGATGAAGTGAATGAAATGATGCATTTGGCACATGTACACGCACACGCTGGGTGGATGAAGGCTGCTAGCCCAATACGTTGGTGCGTGTGTGTGCACACTAGCTTGATACCCGGTCGGGTTATGACCCCTCAGCAGCACATCCTTGCAACCATGCTGGCTGGTTACCCCACCATGCGATACTATGCGCAGGAACCTAAGCAATCCTGCACAATGTCGCGTCAGTTGGGGTGCATGCCCGACCAGTGTGACACCCACCCTGAGCAGCACAAACAGCGCCCACCACCAGGGCGATGCATACGACGCCTCCACACCGTCCAGATGGCTGCGTCTGAACATGTCTGCCAGTGGCCCTGGTGCTGCTGCGCTCCACTCAGGCTGTGGCGCTGGGCCACTAGCGCGCATGGACCTGGAGCCTGCGGCGGCGCCCAGGCCGTACATGAAGGTTGTGGTGGCAGCACTCGACGCCATCTCCAGCGCGACAAAATGGCGGTCGTCTGGCAGCATGGGCGTCGTCTTCAAGTCCTTCGAGCTGCTTGCATCCGGCTTGCTGACCCATGAGTGCCGGGGCCTGGAGTCGGTCGTGACGGTGGTGCGGCTGTCTGATGCGGACAGGCCCAGTGTGCGCTGCCTGGTCATGCTGGTGGCGGTTGGCTCCCCAGGCGACATGCGATCTGGGTCGCCTGCGCTAGGCCAATAATCCTGATGCGCATTTGATGGTGACCCAGATGACATCTGAGGAGGCTGTGCTGCTGCGGGCTCCCCAAGCGACAGTGGGGCAGCAGCGGCGTCAGCGCAGGGTGGCTGCCGCGGGGCTGACCCTGCTGGACTCGGGGGAGCCACAAAAAGCGTTGTGGTGGTCCCAGCTGCGGTTCCGGGGCCACTGCAACGTGTACCAATCGCTCTGTCAAGATCCCCGCTGCTGCTGCCGGTGGTGCGTTTGAAGGAATTGAAAAAGGCGGCATCAGCAGGCGCGTATGCCCTGAATGCGGCGCCGGCAGCGGCGGCGAGGGCCACGCCGCTGTCCAGGCGCACGCAAAGGGCCTACATGGCACATACATGAATAGTATGATCGCATCCCTCCCTGCCTCAGGTGATGACAAATGCCATTATAGCATCAGGCGTGTGTCGGGCGGCAACGAGCGCCGCAACTAGATAGGTTATCCCCATGCACAAGCAACACACGGCATGCACAGCCCGACTTGAAAAACTAGTACAACACCAGTCCAAACTCTATCCAAGCGCGCATTGCGCAATGAGGTTCATGCTGTGTGATGATATGCCGCGGCCGCACCTTGCCCTCCTGGCTGCCCGCAAACGTAGCTGCAAGCGCCGCGGGGCGCCCGTCTTGCTGCTGCTGCTCGATGCATGCCGCCATCACAACCTCAATAAAGCTGATGTGCAGGCCGGGTGCTGGCTCCTGCAGCTGCCATTCCCGCTGAAAATAAGCTGGCGCAGCGTCACCGCCTGTGCAGATGAGCGTATGCATGTGCATGCAAGGCACTCATGTACTTGGGGCAAATACGTACAGGCGAGGTGCCCGAGTTGCGACGTATTACGTATATCCTTTTCACACTCCACAGGGCAGGTGGCCGACAATCGTGACACTCAGCAATCACTAAGCGTCCAGTCTTGAGTCAATTCCGCACGAAGCGACTTGGTTCACAGTCATGCGCTGGCATGAGACCGTGTGGTGCATGTGAGACTGCTGAAACGTACTTGTTGGGCCGTAGAACACCAGGTAGCCCTTGCTCAGCAACATGAAGTTGTCAAAGAGGCTGAACACCAGGGAGGAGGGGCTGTGGATGGCTGCCACAGCGGTAGAGATGGCACCACCCTGGACCAGGTTGTGCACCGTGCGCATGACCTCCAGACCTGTCAAGTAGTCGAGGCCTGAAGTCGGCTCATCTGGACAGCAGCACACAAATGACAGTGAAAACCATTCTGCCGCATGCAGGACGTATGCAAGCGTCTGATTCAAACAGCCTCTGTTCACGTCACATTCCAACGGTTATGGTTTCGGGCAGGTTTAAGTGTGGAACATATATACACTGTACGAAGTTGAAAATATCAAGTGAAGTGCTCACACGACCTGGTCTACCGGCATTCCCTGCGGAAATATCCCCGCCTCAAGGTTTCATCATAAAACACCACAGTGCAACCGGCTGCTGCCCGCCCGCCGTATGGTGCAGCCCACCCACCACAAAATGATCCTAGACTGTCTCACCAAGGAGTAGCACCGGGGGGCTGCCTATGAGCTCTACAGCGATGGAAACGCGCTTGGCCTGCCCTCCGCTGACACCTCGCTTGACTGAGCTGGAAGCAGCTCCAAATGAAGGTCAAGTAAGCATTGGTCAAGCAAACAACTTCCGTTTACAGAACGCATCAAGTAAAGTAGCGTGGCATGGCAGCAGGTAAGCAATGTCCACAAACTCAATTTTACCAGCCCTCTGCAGGCAGGCTGGTACACACTAGCTAGGTGCCAGGTGCCACGTGCATGTCGGGAGGCGCCAAGAGCACGCCAGCCAGCAGGTGCCTACCTGCCCAATATCGTGTCTCGGCACTCCTGAAGCAACAGCCGACCCATCAACGCTTCCACAAGCGCACACTTGGTTGCCGCATCGTCAGTCAAGCCACGCTTAAGCTGCACCGAGTACATCAGCATTTCGTACACCGTCAAGTTGTTCACAAGCGTATCTGCAGGTAGCAAAGGCAAACACAGGAACTTGTTTATTTTGCAACTTCTTTCACCATCATTGGGCCACAGGTGTATTGTGTTATCCCAGATGCCTGCCGTGTGCACGCGTTTGCAAAACAAACAAATTGCTGGTTATGTTGTATCTGTGATTAGCAAGGGCAAAGAAGGCTGTATCGTTACTTTGCATCTTAGTCTTCTGGCTGACTGCTGGACCATAGCTGTATCCCAGCTTCACCCCATGTGCACGTGTCAATCCACGGCCTTGCGTGGCGACCCATCACTCTTGTTTGCATCGTTTTTGCTTTCCCCACCCTGCCTGGCGAGCAGGAATTGGAAGCGGATGGACATGACCATGGATGCATAGGAACGGCTGCTGAGCTACTGCAGCCTGTGTTAGCTGCTGGAACGGACTAGGCTGAACCTGCAGCCCCGCTCACCCTCCTGCTGTACATATCCGACCGTCTGCCGGGCGGACCGCAGCGTGACCGGTTGGCTGTCGACCAAGACCGTTCCCTGGACCTGGCCATAGGTCTTTCGGCACGCAATGACGTCCAGCAAGGTGGACTTGCCACACCCGGAAGGTCCCATCTGCACGCAGGAGCAGAGCAGGAGGTTGGTCACATTGCTGGACCAAGCCACCCCTGCGCAAATGCTGCACAAACCGTTATCTACGGCTTCAACCAAGCAGCACAGATTTCGATACTGCTCGCCATGCATGGGATGGGGCAGCAGCAGGCTTTCTGCTCCGTAATGCACACAATCACAGGCACCCTGAACACTCACTAGAGCAGTCAATTCATTGTGCTCAAAGATGCCGTTCAATGAGTGAAGCAAGCGGAGATTCTTTCGACCGGAGGGCACTGTATAAGAGACATCCTGCAAGCCGTGTGACAGCAGCGCAAGTCAGGCGGTGAGAAAAGCAAGCCTGTGTTGTAAGCTCTGACCACCTAGATATCAAAGAGCAAAGCAAACAATTTCACAGCCTTGCGCGAACCACACCTTGAACAGCACTCTGCCCTGCATCGTGGCCCTGCATCGCCGGTGTGACTTCAGAGTTCAGGTGCTGCCTCGCCTTGATAGGTAAGAGTGCGATGCTGCTGATGATCACATTATGAGATCAGAGTGGACAGAGGCAAAACCTTTGTCCTGTAGCACGGTTCATGAAAACAGTTGTAGTACATTCATAGGTGCATTCGGGCCTCCTGGGTGCCTGTTTAAAACCGGCCATGCATTCGTGGCTGCATACAAAGTTGAGTCGTGATTGCCAGGCAGGGGTTGAAGTTCCTCGCCCCTCTGCGAGCCATGCTGCCACCTGCGGGTGCCCACCCAGACTTGCAGGGTAAACTACTGTGTGGTCTGGCGTTCACTGGAGGATGCTGCGCAGCTGCATTTCTGGTCTGGAACATCTACCAACGTCAACATAGCACAGCGGGCAACAGCCGTTCTGTACAATTGCAAGTTAACCCCGAAGTGCACCCCGAGTGCGCAGACGCCATCATCGTGGGCGCAGGTCCTGCTGGCGCCTGTGCTGCCTACTACGCTGCTCTAAAAGGTCTCAGGGTGATATTGCTTGAGAAAGACCGCTTCCCAAGAGACAAGGTGGGTTTTGCTTCTAGTTGACGCCCGCGACACACTCTGTTGTCACGTCCCTTGATTTCTGCAAGACGCGTATACTTGCATACGCCACTGCCGGTCACTGCTGGTTTCAATCCAGGTGCTGGTGCCAGTTGCCATAACAGCTGCGAACCGTTCCAAAAGTTGTTATCCGATGCGGCTGTGGCTGGGCTGTGGTATGGGCACCAGTTTGTACGGGTGCAGGTTGCAGCAAGGCAGCAAACCAACGCAGTGCGCAGTATGGCCGGCTGTACGTTACAATAGCTTGCTTTCGTCCAAAACGAAACACAGGCCTCTGAGTACACCCTCACCCTCAACAACACAGCTGGCAACACCCACGCCTGACTTCCTCACTTTTCACACGTAGCTTCACCACTGCGTGTTGTCTTAAGAGATAGAGCTGGCAGTAGCCTATGACAGAGTGATAATCCTGCCCTGTCTCCCATCATCATACATGGTGCTTGCCTCAGCAGCGATGCTTGTCTTGGCAAACGAGCTTGCCTCGGGCAGTACGTGCCTAGCGTCTCTCGTGCTAAAGTGACACCATCCTTCGCACCCTGCTGTGAGAACGCAGTACTGCGGGAACGGTGTGTGCACCCCTGGGATAGAAATTCTGCGCGAGATGGGCGTCCTCGACAACCTGGTGGAGGCAGGCCACACGCACTTTGCGGACAGCGGCGGGCTGGTCAGCCCCTCAGGCATATGCTACATCGGCCGCAGTAAGGTGCGATGCTGTAGCACCTCACTCGCTCGGTGCACTTGGCTTTAAGCAAACCCATGCAAATTCAATCCAACTGTGGCATTTGTCCAGTCTGTGATGTCAGGCCACAGCATAGCAGTAGTGCCACACACGCCAACGTTTGGCACTTTGCATGCATGCATAAAACGCATGCAGTCTCAACCAGTGCTTGCATGTATGTTTGCTTGCTCACGTGCACAGGAGCGCATCGGCCAAGCCGCCAGCTGCGCCATCAAGCGTATCGTGCTGGATGAGGCGCTTGCCCGGTGCGCGGCAGGCGCCGGGGCAGAGCTACGCGAGGGGGCGGAGGTTACCGGTGCCGAGTTTGACGGCGCGCGGGGGTTGTGGAGCGTCACGACTGCAAGTGGCGAGGTGCTGCAGGGGCGCGTGCTGGTGTGTGCGGATGGCGTGCACTCGCGCCTGGCATCGTCACTGGGCTACTGCAAGGTCAGCTGGCCCCCCTGCGTGTGCACACGCATGCATGTCTTGCGCTGGCTCCGTGCCCTTGTGAGGGGGGAGTGGGGGGGACAACAGCCAGCCCTACACCCCCTACATGCGCTGCCTGCTGGCGACACCTGCTCCCGCTGCGCTGCGCTGCACTGCGCTGTATGTTCCCCTCGCCTGCAGCTCTGAATCATTCGCATGGCACGCGTCAGGAAACTACGCTACACCTTGTGTGTTGTGCAATGCTGTGCCCCCTAAATGCAGGAGCCCCCTAAGGGGGTGTGCAGCCGCGCATATGTCAAGGGCGGAACGCACTGCGCGGACTTTGACGGCCTGCTGTGCTACCCCAGGTGGAGCCTCCCTGGATACGTGCTGCTGCTGAGGCACGCGCAGGACGAGGTCAACCTCTGCTATTACCTGCTGCCCGCCGGCAAGCGCGGCTGGTGCGGGTCCGTGCGCGAGAGCGACCTGGCGCGCCTGCACGCGCAGGCCATCACGTGTGACCCCTTTGTGTCGCGCGCGCTGGGCCCGGATGCTCAGGTCGAGCGCATGCGCGCCGCCCCGCTGCGCGTTGCGTGCCAGGTGGGTCTGACGTGGGGAGCTGCTTGCTTGCATGCTTAGACAGCAGCTGATAATGATGCATCATGCTTGCATGGCTGCAATTCGCTCGAATGAGACGCGTTTGGATGCAACGAGAAGCGCATGCAGTACGTGCAGTGGCAGGCTGTGAGTGATTCTGCTACATTGGCAGGTGTGTATGCCTGTGTCTCACTGTACCGCAACGTCGCTCAGGGAGTGCCCCGCAGCTATGGCGACCACCTGCTGATTGTGGGCGATGCTGCTGGCCACACCGACCCCCTCACTGGGGAGGGCATCCACACCGCCATGCTGGGGGGGAAGGCGGCTGCAGACACGCTGGCAGAGATGAAGGCGAAGCGGGACTTCAGCGCAAGAGCAACGCGCGCGTACGAACGGAGGTGGTGGCGGCAGTACGGCCATGACTTTGCAATGAGCCAGGTAAGAACCCCTTGTGGTTGGTCCTCAAACACAAGCGGATCGGAAGTTGTAGCCTGCTGATTGGTGTCAGCGCTTTTGCTGATGTGTAATCCCCGCACGTCCCCACCAAATCCGTGACTCTCAACAGCAAAGCATGCTCCATTAATGGTCATGGTGACGTACACATGTTTGGATCCCACCTGCCCATGGCTTTCCCCCGGCTCACCTGCACACCATAATATCTCCGCCACACTGTGCTGCTGTGCGGTGTTGTGCCGTGCCATGTGCATGCGATGCAGTTCATGGGCGAGGTGATGTACCGCTGCCCGCTGGTGCTGGACGCAATGGCTGCGGAGCTGCAGCGGCGCGGCGACGCGCTGCTGGCGGTGTGGGGCGAGGTCATGAGCGGCATACGGCCCAAGACCTACTTCCTGCGACCAGACGTTGCGCTGCGCCTGGGCTGGGCAGTGGCCAGGGAGGCGCTTGCGCAGGCGCTCGGGTGGCGCCAGGACAAGTACAGGCTGCTGGCGCCCCCGCACAAGGCGCAGCCACAGAACGGCAATGGTGCCAACGAGACTGTGTCCACGTGAAGCATCCGCTGATCAGCCTGCACCACATCATGTGGTGTGCGGTGGCTGTTTGGAATAAACAGGTGGCAGTGCGGGTGCCAGTGCCAGTGCCAGTGTGGGTTAGGCAATGGCATACTGACCTAGGCGTAACGCTGGCACAATGCATCACCTGGCGCTGGCAGTGGTGGAGTCATAGCGCCTGAGCTTCCCCGTTATGCCAGAGGTATGCCTCCGCGCCGATGAGGGGTCAGTGGCCATTGCGTGTTGTGGCGCATATGCGGCGTAATGTGTGCGATATCCATGCAAACACACGGCTAAGCAGGATGCGAGCTGCAGGCGGCATCGAGCCTGACACCGCATGGGTGAATACACGTGCGACCGCTGAAGCCTGCTGGTGTCGCCCAGCATAAATAGAGACCCTTGTCTCAGCCTTGGCTTGCGGCCGCAAGGAAGTCGCAAACCTCTGTTAACATACCGGTACATAGATCGAAGGTGGAGAATGATGAATGCATGAGGAAATGGTTACAAGCATGGGGTCGTTTTCACTCGATGAACCACAAACAATTATGGGGCAATGTTTCTATGCTATGGTGTGTGTCAGGTGCGGGAGAGAAAATGCACCAGCAGCATGTCGCTGAGTGATAGAGTGGCATGATGCTTTGAATGCATGACTTCCTGGTGCATTGCGGCGGCGCGCTGTTGCAATGCGTACCATGGTCCCGTGTACCCATCGCGCCTCAACCTGGTAGCCCTCACCCCCTGGACTTGCAACATCAGCTGCAGCCCGCTGGAAGGCACAGGCTGGCGGAGTCGGTCTGCAGCGCTCTGCTCAATGCCACACCCACAGCATGCCCACCTCCCCCCGCATGTGCACACACCCGCATCGGGCGAGTGCATCACAGTGTATGTGTCAGGTGCGCCGGTTTGCTGCGTTACATGCTGCCGAGTACACGCCACGGCGGGAGTACATGTATGTGTGTGTGCTGTCACCAGCTTGCGTGTGTGGCAGGCGGCTGTGTGCTGCAGGAGGCTGCTGCTTGTCACCGTGCGGCAAGCAAGGCCACCGCTGCATGGAGTACAGCAAACGCGGTACGTGCATGCAATGGTGTTGCCACGGTAGACACCGATGTGTGCAGCACACCACGTGCATGGAGCAGACCAGTCAGCCAGCCTGGCCGGTGATTGTGGCTACCGCGTACTGTGCACAATATGTGATATGGAACAGTGTCTACAGGACCTGACGGCAAATGCGATATGTGTTCAACGCACTATCAGTCACCATGTGGATGTGTGATCCAAGGTCACCATTATGAGCCATTACTTTGCTCTTATGGCCCACCCTGGCAAATGCCACCACAGCCTGCGCATAAACTCTGTCTGATCCTTGTGCGAGCAGCAATCAACAACGGAGCGGTCACAAATTGCTTGACCGTGGCCGTTCCCATGTACGCTCTACTCCTAGCCAGCTCACCCCGTTACGTGTGGGTTCTCTGTTGCTGACTCGCTTCAGCGAGCGTGTCTGTCCACATCCACAGCAGGAGAGTGTCGGGCTCGGCTAGAAAGCTTCAAGTGTGAGAAGCATCGCATGTCATGGCCGCAGAGCCTGAAACACTGCCTTCGCCTTTTTGCTTATGCCAGGATTGAGCCGCTTAACCTGATTAGCCCTCACACTCCTGGACTTGGTAACAACAGCTGCAGTCCGTGGGAGGCACAGGCTGGTGGAGGTGGTGTACAGCGCTCTGCTCAACGCCAGCCCCGCAGCATGCCCCCCTCCCACACACGTGTGTGCGCACACCCGCACTGCCCATGAAAAGCATATGGTCGCTCGCTAATTGCCTACCCTACTGCTGTTGAGAGTGGCAGCAGAGTTCCAGCCAAGGCATGCACACACACAGCGTAATGTACTAATGTGGCACACCTGCATGTCTTGTCCCAAGCTGTGCATCGATGCAAGCTATAGCTATAGCTTCAATCACCAGCGCAACCTAGTACCTGCCCTCAGCGACCGACGCCAACACCACCGCTCGCCACCACAACAGTCTAATGTCTACTCCGAACTAGCATGATGAATTGATGATTGATGAGGCAGACGTGTTGATACTGATCGCCAAAGGGGTCTGTCAGCAGATTGCGCCCTCCGCCCACCATTTACGATACATGAAGCACTACATTTGATAGTGGGAAGAGCCTAGTAGTTGTCTGCCGCCAAGCCGTCCCCTGAGAAGAGCTTGAGTGACTCCAGCAGCGTGAGCAGGTTGACGTCGTTCGTCAGGCGCGCGGGGGCCATGCCCGCCAGGCCCGCCATCCCGCCCGGCGCGGACTTGGGGTCGCCTTGCAGGCACACGCGCAGCCGGTCGTCCTGCGCACACGCACACACGCACACGCAGCGCACCAAGCAGCATTCGACAGTGACATCCTACCGTGCACCTATCACACAGTAACAGCCTACCAGTCACATCGATAATCAATTAGTGATGCACTCATGCCACACAAGCTGGGGTGCATGATTGGCAACAGGCCGCCTACACCAAGCTGGATGTCCTTAGCGGACGTTGTAACCCAACGTGCACAATGGCAGCGCTTTAGGCCTGTGCTTCGCCATCAGGTCCATACATCCGTGCATGCCAACGCCGCCTGCGCGCTGCCGCTACCGCCGCTGGGCCCCACCTGGACCTCGGCCGTGGCGCTGACGCATGCCAGTAGGTCCAGGGAACCGCGTGACAGGTACTCGTGCACGTGGTCAAACACCTGGCAGTCGCGCATGAGATCATGGTGTACGTCAGGTAAGGAGCGCAGAGGGAGCAGGGAGGGGGCAGGCGGGGCAGGCCAGGCAGTGTCAGCAAGGGAATTGTGACTTGGGTTGGCAGCTGCAGGTTTTGAGGATTGAGGTGCGTTATGCGGTGCCGGTATGCGACCTGATCCACGAAAAGGGCAGGGGCATGAAAGGACTAAAAGCACTAAGGCGGCGGTGGTGGCGGCGTGTTACCCATGTGATGGACCGCACTTCAGGGCCGGTGCCACCTCTCGTGACGATGATGAGGATGATGTTGCCACACAGCATATGCACCGGCTCACACCCCAGAGCTGCATGCGACTGGTCCGACAACGCACTGCGGTGCACGCATGCAGCTAAGAAGTTGAGACAACACCACACAGCTGGCTCATTGCAGCAGCGCCCAACCCTTCTATGGCCAAAGCAGCCTAGCTGGTGGCGTGGCGGGCGCACCTTGTTCCAGAAGCGCATGGACAGCGACTCGCTGGGCTGGAACTTGAGGATGAGCGCCAGCACCACCGCCTGCAGCACCCTGAGGTGGCACAAGCACAAGAGCAGCGCAGACCAGGAAAGAGGAATGCGGCGGTGTGAGTGCGTGAGTGCGTGAGTGTATGCGCGTGCATGTGTGCTGTATGCACGGCTGGGTATCTGCACAACAGCACAGGAACAACCTGGACACGGACACTGGTGTTGTGCGCATGACCCCACCTCACTCACAACCGCTACTTTGGCGAGCCGTGTTGTGGTGCGGCAGCCGGCAGGCGTGGAATGTGTAACTCAACAGCCGAACACTCACACAGCATATGCTGACGGGGTGCACTCACAGCGCATCGTGTTACTGGCACATACGATGATCTGGCTGCACACACACACACACACACACACACACACACACACACACACAGACAGGCCAGCTCAACGCAGCCAGGACGGTGCGCGTGCAATGACCGCGCCATTGCCATGCAAGTACCTACCGCACCGCCAGGCGGGGTGACACGCAGCTCTGGAACCACACGCTGCCGACATCCGCCCGCACGCGTGTGACGTCGTTGTTCTCCACGCGCAGCATGCAGCAGGGCTTGTGCGCGGCGGATGAGGACGCGCCATCAGCCACGCTGCCGCCCTCGCTGCCCCCTGCAGGCAGGCAGCACAGCAGTACATGCAGTACCAGGGGGAGTAGCACATCCTGTCGCTGCAATTTATAAAGTGTTTGAAGCCACCGCTCGTTGCGTGCCATGGCAGTCGAGCACGCAGCCAGCTTTTCATGTGCAACTTCGGCTCACCTCCCATTTCGTCGGGATCCCTCCACCCCACATCCATAGATGCGGTGAACAGCTCGCCAAAGCAGCCAAGCAGGTTGGCGGCGGTGGCAGCTGCAGCGGCAGCAGAGGCGTCCCCGGTGCTGCCGGGCCGGCTGCTGCCTCCACCCGCGCCACCTGCATGGTTGGCAGCGGTGCTGGCGGTGCCATTGGCAGCAGGGCCTTTGGAGGTTTGGGTGGCGTTTGTATTGACGAGCGCGCCGAGGTTGGCCCCCAGCCCCTGGAGCAGCTCCGCCACACGTGTCTCGTCCAGCTTCAGCGCAAACGCAACTCTGCACATTACCGATACACAGGTGTTGCAGCGCAGGTCACAGGAGGTGCACAAAACAGCATGAGCAGCCCTCATGCAGGGTCAGGATGCGGCGTGAGGGCCGGTGCGAGGCAACCGGAGCACAGTTTGAGAAGGGGGGCACGCGGCACCGTGCAGATCTTACGGGGCCTGGAGCGCTGGCGTGCATGGCCGCTGCTCACCGCTTGACGGAGAGCTTGCCGACCACTGGGTTGGCCAGCAGCGGCGCCTCAGGCATGGCCTCCGCGATCGCGCTGGCCCACGCACTGCTGCCAGCAGCGCCTAGCGAGTCCACCAAGCCGGCGGAGCCGGCGCCACTGCAGCACGCACGCACACACACACACACCGCATTCCGTCTTGAGTGCACTATCCTTCGCACGTCGCTGGAGTGAGGCTCATCATCAGGATCTGGAGAGGACCCACGTTGCAACCAACAAGGTCTACACTGCACACTATGAGTGGTTGTAGCGCTGTAAGACATATTTACATGTACTTGTTGTGGAGGCCAAAGCGCAAAGCGCAGTGATGGTCTCACCCGGAGCCCAACGCAGACGTCCGCTGCTGCTGGTGCTGCTGGTGCGCCGCGACAGCCGCCGCAGCTGCTGCTGCGGTGGCCGCGTCGTCGCCTGCCGCCACCGTCCCGGACAGGCTGTACATGATGTCGGTGATGAGCGTTGTCACGCTCTGCTTGTACTCCTGCACGTGCAGGAGTGTAGCGATCAAACACGTGAGATGTGACAGGAGCTGAGGGAGGCAGGCATCATTGACTTGCTCAAGAGTCAAGCATGTTGGAAATGATGTTCCGGTACTTTGCGCGCAACTCTGAGTAGGGTTACACAGCGCTATATGCAGGTTCGCATGGCTAGGCTCGCACACAGACAGTGTGAACGCGCATGTGTACCTATTGCATCGCACCACCCTGCCCTTGCCCTGCTGTGAGGTCCCCAGTGAGGGCGCAGCGCACCTGTCTGTCCGGCAGCTTGATGTCGATGACGAACGAGTAGTCGGGGTCCATCACCAGCTCCAGCGGCACCTGAGAGCACACACACACACAGCCACACAGCCCCGCACACACACACCGAGGGTGCGCAGTTGAGCCAGCGGCACAAATGCTGTACCCTGCATGTTGCAGCATTTGCTGCTGCTGCCATGCTGGCAACGGCGCTGGCGCTGGTGCTGGCAGTTGCTTGGGAGCAACTGGCAGCGTGGCTGCCGATTGACTGAGCAGCACACGTGAGTGTGTTCACAACCACCTCAGCAGGTTAAAAGAATTGGAGGAGAAGGGGCTGAGCGTTTGCCCAAAACCTCTTGCCAGTGCGTAGGTGATGCGCACCCACCGATGCTACAGCTCTCTGCACATGTTGGTGTGTGCGCATGCAGTGCAGCCGCAGCTGACCCCCAAGTGTGCGCCTGAGCGCTCACCCGCAGCTTGAGCGGGCCGTCATAGTGGAGGCGCTCCGCCCCAAACTGGAAGACCTGCGCGTCCGCCGAGGCCAGCAGCGTGCAGCCGGCGGAGCGGAACTTGGACTTGAAGTTGCGCAGCGCCTGCGCGGCGGAGCGGCACGCAGCGCATTGGTCCAAACGCCGTCAGATCTCAACATACATGACATGCCATGCGCGATTGATCACGCATGGCGATGCGGCGCAGTAACAGGGCGCTTGCTGCCCTGCGCGACGCAGCCTTTGACTCTGCCTGGAATGGACTTGCAAGCTCACACCAGGATCCTTCTTGCAAGCTCACACCAGGATCACACCAGGATCCTTCCTTCATCTCCTGTGTCCTCCAAACCAGCGGCTTCCCTTGCCCACACACCAGCCCGGTGCCCAGCAGGCTGGTGTGACGAGCACATATGCACATTGTCACCTAGATATACTCCAGCAACACTCCACCAGTACCGCACGCAGGCCTGCCAGCTGCCCGCGATCAGCCCCCCTTGACCTAACCCACCTTGGCTAGGCTGGCATACCACAGGCCCAGTATCTCCAGCTGCACCTCCAGCGGCTCACGCATCACCAGCGAGGGATCACTGCACGCAGTATAGCATGGTACAGCGTGACGCGGAGGGGGCGAGGGGACTGGTATTGGAGCGGTATATGGGGGCGAGCGGAGAGGCGCGGTACAGAGCCGCCTCAGCGTTTTGAGACGGATGAGATTACCATGCACAGTGATGCACAGCAACCACTGTCTGGTAGAATCCATTCAGAGTTTGATGCGGTGAATGAGCCGGCAGGCTTCGTGGCGCTTGGCCCTGCAGCAGCCAGGAGCTTGCCCCCATCACACTCTCCCTCCCCTCCCCTGCACCTCCCCCAGCAGGCGTGACTCACCGCGCCGCCCGCTTGCTGTACTCGCGCGCGAGGCGCTCAAAGTAGGCGCGCATGGCGGCCAGCGCGGTGTCGGTGTCCAGGCGCAGGCTCAGCCGCTCCAGCGTGAAGCTCACGCGCAGCGGCTTGCGCACCTGGGCGTGAGTGGGGTGTGGCGGGGGGGGGGGGGGGGG
>BDDA01000536.1:37720-50866 GCA_001662385.1 Chlamydomonas asymmetrica
AGCCACAACCCACAAGAGACATGCCCGCGTCACGCACAGACAGCCAATCAAACGTAAATGTCGCCTACCAGCCAAGTGCACAACGCTCCCAACTTGCCAAGTACACGTGTTCACGAACAGCATGCCAGCATGCCATGCAGAGCCACTGGGCGCACCTGAAGCCAAAGCGCTCTTGCTGTGGCACATTAAAGTACTCAAACGAGGCCTGCAGGCGGAGCGCAACACACACAGGGGACAGCAACAGTCGCTGCGCAAACGCAGACACTAGCGCGTCGCGAACCCCACAGCCCATAACCCATGCAATGCTGGTCAGCCTGCAATCCCCTTCCCTGCTGGTGGGTCTGGCAGTGCAAGCTGCCCTGAGAGCTCCCTCTTACACACCGCCGCCTCCGCCGCCTCCGCTGCCCTCCCCCCCAACACACCCACCTGCACCGCGCGGTCCCATGCCTCGCACAGCGCCGCCCAGCGCTTGCTGCCTGCGTAGCCCACGTGCAGCTCACACAGGCCAGCCAGCGTGGCGGCCATGCCCTCGGGCGCGATGCCGGCGCCCCTGACAGCGAACAACAGCAACCGTAACATTGGCAGATTTTTGAGAGTGTGATGGCCAGTCATTGGCTACAGTCGCGGGACCGCGCGGTCAACGGCGGATGAGTGCACGGGGTTTTGGGTCTCGCGAAAACCACGATACTAATGTCATCCTGAGCGTTCGAGATGCCCGTGGTCAGTGGGGCACCACTCAGGCTAAGTCCTGTGCACATCGTGGTTCCAGCCCCAAATTCCACCTAAACAATTTTGCTTTGGCCCAGGCACGCGCCCAGTACATTTATATACATATTGGGCTTAGGTAGGCGCGTCGGGGGCCTAGGAAGCAGTCGGCGCGCTTACATCTTGTTGATTTTGGCAAACACAAGAGGTGCCTGGTGCCCGGTTCGCGCTTTCGTCACCCATAGAAAACGCGAACGCTCTTTGTGATCAACAAATAACTTATATCCGCGCGCACGGGTGCTATATCGCTCGTTCTCGCACAAACGATTATCCCTAGGCCTTCACAAGCATGGTCAACCAGTGAGCCAAATGGCTGACCATGGGGCACGGCCTGGAGCCTTATAAAGCAGATGGGTGCACTCCAGCAGTGTACTGCCTAACCTGTGCAGCACCCCAGCACAAGAAGAGCGGTTGCGTCAGACCTGAGCCTCAGAAATTTCACCGTCACGCTGTGCACGCCAGCGTGCGGGAAGTCCGCAGCAGACAGGGGGAGAACGCACCACCTGTGGGCTGGTGTTGCAACCAAAAGTGCTACAGACAGCTGCTTGACACGTCATCATCGCTGCAAGCCAAGGCTCAGACGCGCTCGCAGTGCGCCATCATCAACCTCCTGCCCACACGTGGCGTCAAACGTGTCAAGGCCACAGCCCTGACCAAGGTAGCAGCCCTGGCGATTGAGGCACAAGGTTGGTTGTTGCAAGCTGATCGTGTTATGTGGTCTGCAGTCCAGCTCCTTTGCACCCAAGTCTCCGGTTCTGACTCTTACTTGCACGTGCTGCGCTGACTGTGTAGGTACAGACTGCCATCAGCCCAGCCTGCCCAGCCTAGCCCAGCCCAGCCCAACACACACACCTGCTGAACCAGCCCTTACTCAAGCCCAGACTGGCGTTGAGCAGGACGTCACAGACAACCACGGAGCTGACTACGCTCGTGTGGCAGGTATGAGCAGGCTGGCAGCAAGAATCCTGACTTGGTGAAGGGCGACCATCTGGGTCTTGCGGTATCGGTTTTGTCTAGATGTCTATGTGCTCTGGCACTCCTCCAACTTTCACCCCCCCACACACACGCTCTTGCTGCCGCCATCCCTCTGCAGGCGGCGACACGTTTGGTTCCCCACCCACGGCTGATTGTGATAAATACAGCTGCGTCTCACGGGACCTGAGCCGTCCACACGCGCAGTGGGTGGCACGTGCGCCGATCATTGCTGGTGAGTCACTTCTCCAGCTCGCACACTGCAGCACAGGCAGTGAACTTGTATGCCCAAATCGCCAGCAGCACATCAACCTGCAGCCCTGTTATAAACCAGGTGCCAGACGGGTTTCAGCTTTCAGCGGCAGAGTACCGGCATATGGAGGCGCTGGCTTTGCGGGCTGCACTGGCACGTATGCGGATGAACCACATTCCCTCAGCCCTGCAGTGCTGCTTGATGCGGTCAAGTTTCTTGTCCAGCAGTATCAGGCAGCAACGCCAACGGAGCGCCTGGACATGCGCGATCCATCCACTCTGCAGCGTATCCTGCATGGCCGCACGGATCGTCAGAGCGTGCCATGCGCACAGCACGTTGTGGGGCACGACGGCCTCTGGCAAGCGCTGCAGCATGTGGGTGCCAAGGAGGCTTCCCTGATCCTGCAGCTCATCCACCGTGCCTTTGAGGCTATGGACATGTCTGGGCTCTCAGCCAACGAGCGCTCGCTGCGTCACGTGCTGCAGCACTTGCTGGGCAACCGCCTGTTTGTTGCCGGGGCGATGGGCGGCCATGTGCGGGGGCTGAGCTCACAGCTTGTTACCAGCTGGCTGAGCAACGAGCACGCACGGCTGGCCGTGCTGGCAATGCTGCCGCCAGCATGGCGCGACCTCCTCTGTGAGCGCAGTCTGAGCTCAGACGTGGTGGAGCTGGTATTCGCCATGCTGGTGCAGGTGTGTGGCTACAAGCCCAGAGCAGCCCTCCTGCCCTCCGTCTCAGCGAACATTGAGGCCGTCGCACGCATCAAGCAGATGCCAGCTGACCAGCGCGGCTTTGCGCTGCGCCCCAAGCGCAAGAGCTGGTACCGCCTACACGCTCTAACGAGCACGCCAACCCGCTGGAACGACAGCAGCAAGATCATCAACAAGGCTGTGGCACGGGCACGCAAGATTGACAAGAAGGCTGCGTACAAGGCGGAGGGCAAGACGGTGACGCTGCGCACCGTAGCTCACCAAACCCACCGCAGCCTGTGCAACTGATGCAGCTATGACCAGGAATATTTTCTGTACTTATTATATGACACACGTGAGGTATTGTCTGCATGTGTTGACTGTCAGGCTGCGTGTGCGCGCTTGCGCTGATGGTCATCGCCTGTGAGACCGCTGGCGGGGACTGTCAAAGGACTTTATAACTGTGTACCTTTGACCAAAATGTGTTTTTGGGACATAATTTAACAAAATAAATTTTTATGTCGCTGTTTTAGGTGTTGTTTGCAGGACAAACGTGGGTCCCGTACTGTGCATCGTTTCGGTTGCAAGATTGGCCAATGACAGGCACAATCGGGCCCCAAAAGCCCTTCGGGACAATCAATATGCATCAAAATATATATTATATTAATCTTTCACGCACCAGTCGCTATAAAAGCACGTTCCGGTGACGGTCCGTGTCATCATGTCGTGTTTTGGGGGTCATGTGCGGGAATCGATGGATGGGGGTCTTCCCCAACTCGAACAAGGTTCTGCACCGGATCAGCGTGTAGCTTATTCCACAAGCTTTCCATACATACCCATGCCAACCTTGTTCGAGTTGGGGAAGACCCCCAACGGGGTCATTGAAAATTGGAACCACGGATTTGGGTGAGTGGTGCCCCACTGCCCATGGTGAAGAGTCTGTCCTACAACGAATTGCTGCATGGCGTTGGCCCATACTGCATGCAAGCTTCCAGCACGGAGCCCCTTGGATGAAAAACATACGAGGTGCAGGATGCGAGCCAGGATGCGAGCTCCCAAGCTTACATGCTACTCTGCCTCCATCTCTACGCAAACATCGCAGCTGCACACGCGCACCAACGTATGACATATGACACAGGGAACGCATGCATGCTGGTGGCGGCTACACAGGCAGCCGCCTGTTGGCGCACCTCGACGCATTGAAGAGCTCACACAGCGCGGTAGCCGCCAGCTCGCTGATGCCAAGCATGCCGCGTGCTCGCGCTCCTGCCGCTGCCACCGCCTGCCACTTCTCCCGCTTCAGCGCGTCACTCGGAGGCTGCCAGCAGAAGAGCATGCACCCAGCACAGGCTTGTACGGATCAGCAACAGGCTTGTATTGATCAGCAGCAATGAAGGCCATGGCCACCTGCTGACCCAGTGCGCATACAGTCGGCACCCCACTTGGCGCTTCAATCGGTGCACAGTCGACCTTGACAATATGGCTATCCGCAGGGAAGCGTGGGGAATGCAGCAGCACCCACAGCCCTCAGCTGCCCACCTTGCCGTCGCCCGCAGCTGCACAGCCCGAAGCCAGTGGCGCCACCAGGGACGCCAGCGAAGGCCCCACCAGCCGCAGCTCCCCCGCAAGCGCCTGCGCCTCCGCACTCTGCGCCGTGAACAGGCCCAGCTCCGTCTGCCAGGCAGGCGACGGAGCGGTGGAACAACATCGCAGTGAGTGACAAGCACAAATCATTGTAAGAGGACACGCAGCAAGCGGTGAACATGTTGCACACCCAGCAGGTCACCAATGCAGGGGCGTGGGATGTTGGGCCCTTAGTGAGCATCCTTGCTTCGTGGGAATGGTGGCACAGGTGGTGGACGGGAGGGGAGCAAGCAAGGGCTGGAGCTGAAGCAGCAGAGGGCCACAGGTGCCCAGCTGACTTACTGGCAATGATTCTTGCAGAGCGCGTGAAAGCAGGCTGGGCATGTACGCATTAAGCAGCGCCCTGCGGGTACACAGCAGCCGCATGCAACACAGCAGTGGGTGAGGCACTCGTCAGGCGCGCACAACGGCTCCAGGCTATCCACAGCAAGGCCATCGAGCCGCAGCACCCAAATGGTCGTATCATCAGCAGCACGCAGGCCAGGACCTTGGCACAGCCTCCTGACATCTCTGGACACACGATAGGAACTGGCAGGACCGCCACAGCCAAGACTTCTGGGCGTGGATTCTCAACACGTATGCGCGCAGCAATCGCGTGTGGGCGCGCAGGGCTCACTTGAGGATGGCGCGCGGCAGGGGGATGGTGTTGCCACGCATCTTGTGGTCCAGGCGCAGGATGGAGAACTCCACGCCCTGGTGGTTGGCGGGCTGCCACGCGGGGCTGCCGGCCGCCGCCGCCGCCGCCGCCTGCGACGGCCGCCACTCCATGACGGCGCTGGCGGCCACCTCCACCTCCAGCAGTAGCTCGCGCACGGTAGTGTCGGGCACCTGCACGAGACGCGCGAGCAGGAGCCCCCACGCAGCAAGCCACGCGTGGCCGTGCCATCACGCCACTCAACAGCATGACACCAACATGCATGTGCACTGATTCAGAGACGATGCAGCCTCAACACCTATGACAATGCAGCTCCGCAGCGTGCCACTGCTAACCACGGGCGAAGCTGACACGGCTCGTCACACAGGCTGCGCTTGAAGCCCGCCACTGGCCGACTGAAAGAGCCCCGCGTGCCTGCGCACCTTGGTGCCGCGCTCGCCCACCAGCGCCACGTGGTGGCCCAGCAGCTGCACGTATGCGCCCTTGCGGCTGTACGGCCGCGACGCCAGGTCCGCCGCAAAGCCCGCCAGGCCCTCGGTGTCGTCAGCCGCCAGCGCCTCGCCCTTGGCGCCGCCGGCAGAGCTGGCGGGCGCTGCCGTGGAGGCGCCGCCACCGCCTGGCTGCTGGGATTGCCCTGTGCGCTCGCCCTGGCCTGCACATCCGCATACCGTGATCAACCCGCCATGCACAACGATCCACTCCACGAACCTATGACCAACAAACCGCACTGCACATCAATGTGCGTCAAGCATGGATGCGCATGGGGAGGTGGCTGCTGCCCGGCGCTGCTGCAGAGAGATGTTACTCGGATATAGCCAGCGGCTCAGCCCCACACCAAGCAAACCACCAGCTATTTGCTGCTTGCAAGGTGGGTGCGAGTGTCCTTGGGGGACGTACAGGTTACACACCTGCCAGCAGGTGTTGTACAGGTGCTGATACAAGTCCTGTAAGACGGATCAGCGCACTAGCTCACCTGCTGGGCCGCCTGTCGTTCCCTGGGGCGCCTGCGCCTGCGCCTGCACCTGCGCCTGCGCCGCTGCCGGCGCTGCCGCTGGCTCCATCAGCATGTCCAGCACCTCGCTGCTATCATCACCCTCGCCCTCGCCCTGGCCACCACCACTGCTGCGCCGGGCCGCTGGCGCTCCTGCGTGGGCTCCACCACCAGCTGCTCCGCCTACCGGCGCGTGCTGGCGCTGCAGCTGCTGGTGCTGATGCTGTGCCGCGACGATGGACGCGGCGATTGCTGCCGGGTCTGATGAGAAGAGTGATGAGGAGGAGGAGGAGGGCTGCAGCCCACCACCGCCACCGCCACCGCCAGCGTGCGGCTCACCTGGCCTGCTGCGCCCCATCGGCACCTGCTTGGCCTTGCTGGCCAGAGCCTGCAGCGCATGTATGGTGCCAAGGCATTGCGGCCGGCGCGTGGTGAGGTACGTGCAGCATGCCTTCCATGCATCCCAGTGCTTCAGCCTCGCCCCAAAGCACACATGCTCTATTGACATGCTCTACTGCATGCGTGCCATCACCCAACCCAGCTTGCAAGGACAGCGAAGGGTAACACCCGGAGGCTCTTACTTCTCAGCGTTGCTCTTGCCTGCCCAAACGCGCTGCGACTGATCCTCTGATGTAGCGACAGACGCTCTCTTCAGGACACATATGATGGTGCAGCTGGTAAGCGGCCTCATCACATGAAAGCATGCTGCGGCGGTGCATCCAGAACACGAAGAGCACTAACCCCCTGCCGCCCACCCGCCCACCCCCCCACCTGTGCCATGGAGCTGATCCGGTCCTTGCCCTCAGACAGCCCGTCACGCGCACGGCTCAGCGCCGCTGCGCTGCGCTCGCGCATGTGTGCGCCGATGCCTCCCCCCAGGGAGGGCAGCCCGGAGGAGGTCGTGGACAGCGAAGGCATTCCTGAGGCGCCCGCGATCGCGCCGTGCTGCTGCTGCTGCTGTATCTGGGCGCCGTGGCTTGAGTCGCGGTACGCCAGCTTGCTGAGCAGCTTGTCCTTCTTGCGTGACAGGTTGGACAGGAAGTTGGACACGCCCTCGCCCTTGGCGCCTGCATGCGGCAGTGGCAGTGGTGTCGTGACACAGTGCAGGTGAGAGGCGCAGAGAAGCAGGTGTGGACCGCACAACGTTGCAGCACCAGGGGAATGGTACCATAAGTACAGAAAAGCAGCTGACTTCATGCTGTACACCTGTGGTCTGCCCCCAAAGTTCCCTCCACCGTTCCCAAAACCCTACCCTACAACACCTCCGGCTTCAGTTCATATGCCAACCGGCACGTGTTTCATCCTGCATGTTAGTGGTGTAGTAGTGTAGTCCTGGCCGTGCAACACGTCTAGTACAACCCGACACGCCTAAGGGGTACTTCACATAGTAACTGGTTTCGCTTTCGGATTCACTTTGGCTGAACCCAGTTCGGGCCCAACCCTCACCAGTTGCCTTATCATTGTGAAAGCCATCAGCGTTACACCGCACACACTTTGATCATGCTGCAGATTGAAGTACCTTTGGAAGCATGTTGCGCGTGGCCTGTTAGGAACATGTCGGACGCCGACGCTGCGGGGCTGCCGGGCACCACCATCAGCCCGCTGACGTCGCTGGCCACGCTGGACTGGCGCGAGTGGCGGCCCTGGCCCTGCGGCGGGTGCGCATGCGCCAGGGCCTGCAGCTGCGCATGCTGCAGCGGCTGGGGCGGGGCCTGCTGCCCCCGCTGCACCTGGCTGCCCGGGTGCGAGGCCTGCTGAGCCTCGCGCGAGAGAGAGGCCGCCGGCAGCGCGTGTGAAAGGTCGGCCGCTGCAGCGCCGCCCGGGCCCGGCGCCGCAGCCCTGGGAGATGCGGGGCGCAGCGGGCTGGAGCTGCCCCCCAGGCTGCTCACGCTGCCCTCCCTGCGGTACGCGCCCCCCATATGGTCCGCAAATCCCACCAGGCTGGAGGTGGATGCTGCACTCGGGGATCCTGCTGCGCCCTTGACGCCGCCAGCAAGGTGCTGGCTCTGCAGGGGTGTACCCCCCGCCGCGCCCGGCTGAGCAATGCGCAGCTCAGGCGCTGAGGCCAGCAAGCCGTCCACCGACATGCCGCCAAGCGTGCCAGGTGGGGGCGCAGAGGAGAAGGAGGACAGCCGGCCACCCCCTGCACCACCCGAAGCGGCTTGAGGTGCGCCGCCACCAGAGCCGCCAGCAGCGCTGGCGTCACCGCCCCTGCCCCCGTTTGCGACCGCACTATGATCAGCCCCTGCGCCTGCCCCCCCAGTGCGTGCCATAGAGGCCAGGGAGGATGCGGACGCGGAGTGTGAGACGCCGCCGCTGCCGGGCTCGCTGGTGGTGGCGCCGCTGCCTGCGCCCGAGACGCCTCCGAGGTGCACGCAGAGGCGCGCGCCGTAGGTGCCGTCCGCGAGCGCCATTGGGTTGATGGTGAGCTCGAACCTGCCCGACAGCTCCGCCACCTGCAGGTCCTTGGCGGCCAGGAAGATGCCGCCGCTGCCGCTGCTGAACCTGTAGTGTGCAGCCACATGCACCGGTGAGGGCGTGCACATGCAGACGGTGGCATGCGGGTAGCAATCCTCCCCGGGGGCCCGAGCAACGCTGGATGCAAGCTGTGAAGGGATGTACGATCCACATCATGCGTTTGGTTCCAGGGGCAGGACCTTGTTGTCATGCCAGCTTATGCTAGTAAGTCGGCGCCGACAGGTGCAGGAAGGAAGCACCAACAATTTTGCACGGGTCCCGTACAAGCCACACCCCTGTCACCCTTTGCGCACCCCCCTCATCCACACCCACCCACACCCACCCACCCACACACCTGGCCCCCCACCGCCACAGCTGCCTCTGAAGTACCGGTATGTACTATGGGGCGTTTGGCGCCCCAGAAGTGCCGCACAGCTCGCAGCATGCAGTTTCGACTTCAAATTTGAAGGTCCCCAATACGCAGTTCAGGTAGGCAGGCCTCATCATGACTGGCTCGTCGCATCTGAGCCTCCGTCGCCCTCACCATCCCCCCTCCCGCCCCCCTCCCCCCCCACACACCTGTAGCCCTTGGTCTCGGGGAAGTAGATGAGCTGCTTGATGCGGTCGGCGCGCACCGCAGCGCGCGCGGCCTGCTCCTCCAGTCGCGCCAGCTCAGCGTAGCCACTCACCTCGGCGGCACGCCGCTCCGCGTCAGCGCTCCGCTGCACGCAACATGTGATGTATGCTTGTATCAGTTGTAGGTGATGATGCAGGTGGACGGCTTGATTTGGGTCACGCAGATTGCCTTGATGTTGGTGAACCACACACACTCATCACGCACATGCCATGCGGAACTGAATCAGAAGCTTTGTCACGAGCATGGGCGGAGAGGGGTGATGCTGTGCGCAAAGGCAAGCACCCCGTTCGGCACCTGATTGTCTGCATGCATGATGTCGGCGCGCAGGGAGTTGATTTCGTCCTGCAGGATGCGCTTGGTGTCCTGCAGGCATATGGAGGGGCAGGAAGGCGCATGCATCGTATGTCAGCATGTGGCAACAAGTAATACGCGTCATGAACGCTCAGGCGGCGCTTTGTACGCAACCGCGGCATGCATGTTCGCACATGCTGCCGCATACAGACAGTGTTGCTGTGCTGTTGCTTGTCTTGGGATCCCAACCACAGGCCCAGGGCTGCTCTCATGGCCAAGGAGGCAGGCCATGTATGGTGACTTTGGTGGTGGGCAGTGGGGGCAGGTGAGGGCAGCAAAAGAGGACGGGCGTGACAGGATGAATGCGGCGAGTCCCTTTGGATCCACTTGCAGCAAGGCAGTATGTATGCCACATGCATTTCATCAAACCACTTGGCGGATTATGGTGTCAACCGTCGCATTCGCTGCTGGGGTGGCACTTATCGTCCCCCCAAATATGCAGCCCATGCCCGCAACGGTCATGGTACACGATAGCGGCATGGATATGTTGCATGGGCCACACAACTGAGCGCCACATCGAAATCGCTTGCGTCGCTGCTCCAACATGGCACGTGTGGCCCCGGTGGCTCTTAAGCACTTCTTCGGTCGCAACTGCGGGAAAGCCTCACCCACCTGCAGGACGATCAGCTTAGTGCTCAGTAGCTCCTGCTCCTCCGGCCGCACCTTCCCGCTCGCCAGCTCCTCGTTGACCTTTGTAAGCTCGTGCTTGATGGCCAGGACCTACACAAAAGCCCAGGCTGCGGGGTCAGTGGCGTGCTGGGCAGGAAGCACAGCTGACCACATGTCAAGCCGTAATTGCAAGCTTGCAGCCCAGGAAGAAGGAGTTTTGCTGCTGCAATTAAACGAAAACGGGCGGTCCCGTGAAAACCGAAACCACTGCGCGCGCGGTCTCTGGCGCGTCCCAGGCGCAGGGCCCCACAGGAAAATCATAGTGAACACACAACACTAGGAAGCTGGCCATATATTTGGTTCTTTGATTCAAGGCAAGCGGCTTGCTATTGCATTCCACGGTGACGCGGTGTTTGGGAAGCGGTGGTATGCTGGGATGCAGGACAAGCTTCCAGCTGAAAAACTCACCCGATTGTTCAACTCAACGAGTTTTGTTTGCAGGTCCACGACATCTACACCTCCAAATGCTGATCTTTGTAGGTCTCGGCGGTCAGGCTGTGAGCTTGCAGGCTTGGTCTGTTGCTGCTGCTGTTGCTGCTTAGCTGCGAGCTCTGCCGCCAGACGCTTTTTCTCACGCTTGATTATCTCCTGCAGATGTGGAACAGAAACGATGGAAGATACTTCGGCCCTCCGATGACAGGTGCGTCACAATTGACGCACCATCCCCTCACTTGCACAATTTCACAAAACCTGGACTTAACAAAACAATTGCTGCTGAAACACTATCCGTGCGCACCTGAGTTTGCAGGACTGATGCAAGCATCGTCTCCAAGTTCACTTTCTCGTCCTCCCATCGCTTCAGCTTGGCACGCTTGTCCTCCTTGACGCTGGCGTAGAGCTCCGTCAGCTGCACGCGGGATACATGCAGGGCCTTGGTGAAAGCTTTCTCCTTGTCCGTCTTGCTCTCGGGTGCCTTGGTTGCTCCTGAAGTCGCCATTCAACTGCGCTGGAGCGTCACCCTGCACAGAGCAAGACACCTGCGCTGCAGGTCCGCAAACACTAACTAATATGAATTCATTGAAAGGACTTGGAAAAGTCTGAACACGCTGTGGCGGTCACTGCTACAGTCTGCCTTGCCAAGCAAAAAGCAGCGCTTTCCACCCACGTGCTCAGAGGCATCACGTGATTGACAGCGGCTGGGTGGGTGGGTGAGAAGCATGAGACAAGGTGGCGGATGACGAAGCTTTACTAACCATACCACAAGTGCTTGATCCATGGCCGATGGCCCTCACCTCTTGCCGATGTTGGGACTTATGCCACGTTGCCATGCCTGTACCACACCTCGCCCCTGCCGTTTTCCCCGTCCGTCCTCACCGCCTCTCATGTACATTGCTGCCAGTGCAATCCAATGCAACTTCGCTTTGCGGGATGTAAGAATAGCTGTGTGCGCGTTTGGTGTGCGGCATGAAGTGCTGCAGGTCTGCTGCCGCTACGCCCCCCTGGCCCCCTCACCTCGTCTTCGGCGCTAGCGGCCAGCAGTTGTTCACTTGTGCCAGTGCTGCATGTGCTCAGTCAGCGTCAGGCGTGCGCACACCACATGTACGGCCGTGTGCATCATACCTGACGCTTACAAATGCACTGCTGCCGCAGTGACAGTGTGCCGACCCCAAAACTGGCAATGCTGAGAGGGTGCAGGCAGGCATTTGCGCGCTTGCCACGCACTCAGGCCGTCTTGTCAGCGCTCACGAGTAATTGGCACCAGCTCATCGGCTATCGCTCACCTGTGCTTGCGCAGGTACCGCACCTTGAGCCGCGCCCCCCCAGCGGCGCAGAGGTGCAAGCGGCACGCGCAACACACCCTGCAATGGTCCTCCCCACCCCCCCAAACATCATAACGCTCCCATGCACAAATGCACAATCCCATGACTGTCATTGACGCCCAACGTATGGGGTTAGTGCAGTCCAGTCACACACACCACACAAGCTTAGCTGTGTGCGCACGTGAGCGAGCAGGTAGAGGCACACGCAAATCGCCAGACGCTCAGGTATGTGTGGCGCGCCCGCTGAAACGCAGGCACTTTTGGTTACAGATTTCTGCTGTTGTTCAAACGTTCAATCCAACCGGGATGTGAGCTGCCTAGGACATGCGCGTGCAGCGCTGCCAGCAGCATATATGATATGTCGCAATCGCAAAAAGCATGGCGGCATCGCAGCCACGGAGGATGAGCAGTCAAAACGCAATACTGAAGGTGTTGTACAGCCCTTTGCCCAGGGAATCAACCAGCACCAGCGCTGAATCAACCAGCACCAGCGCTTCTCCTCAAGGCACCTGCTCAGCGCCATATGCTTCTCAACTGGCAATCGCAGCACAACAGCCGCTTCAAATCACTGCGCATGTCCCTTTCGCCATAACAGGCAGCCATCCAATGTGTGCTTCATGTGGTGTCAACAGCCAGCTGCTATGCCCTATCAGTCAGGCACGCGACGCTGTATGTCATGCGGGTTCATGCAGCAGCAATGCCGCCGCCGCTGCTTGTTGCGATCGGAAACGTCCCAACCCCAAAGCACCTGGCCGCAGGTGGCAAGCAAGGTCCTGCGGCCTGTTCAGCATGGCTCGTGCCTGTTGGTCCTCAGGCCCAGGCTCAGGCCCACCATGAACGACCAGGGCCAGGGCAGGTACGGCTGCTGCTGCTGACCCAGACCCGGGAAGGCGGTGCCACAGGCGCTGATGAGGGTCGGTGGCTGCTGCTGCTGCTGGACCTGCACCAGCGGTCGCAGGAGGGCGCCAGCAAAATACACGTCAGACTGGGCTGCCGGCGCTGGCGCTGCGCGCATGTACAGCGTTTCCAAGTACGCTGCCCAGCAGGGGTTCACAGGGGTCGGTGGCGCCGCCACGGCAGCAGGCAGCGCATGCAGTGGATGCTGCACGAGGGGCTGGGGCGCCCATGCAGCCGCCGGCTGGGCCTCCTCAAACGTCAGGCGCCTACACGCACTCAGCTTGAGGGGCTGGCTGTCGTCGTCACCGTCATCGTCATGGTGGTAGCCACCCCACATGCGCCGGCCCTCGCTGTCCGGCGCCCTGCGGGTGACGTTGACCACGCCGCTGCAGGCGCTGGCGCTGCT
>BDDA01000536.1:58063-70070 GCA_001662385.1 Chlamydomonas asymmetrica
CAAGGATGTGAAGAACGCAACACCAGTGCCTATAAATGCGTAACGCCCAGGGCAGGCTGGTCAGGAGGATTGCACGTGACAACTACACACCATCTGTGCAGTCCGCTGGTGCGAGCTTGTTTCAGGCTTGTTTGTGACGCTCAAGCCACCCCCCCTAGTGTGAGGTGCGCTTGCTTGGCTGACTGAGGCAAAGACTCACAGAACACACCAGGATGCTACAGCAGAGAACGCAAACACCTGTCCACAGGCGCACTCACCAGTTTGCAAGGCACCAGTATGTAATACGCTCGGGGCTGGCCCCTTTGTCCCAGCTTTGGCTGACTTTGCTTGCACGTCGACATAGCACCGGATCAACCTGGAAAGCAATCCATCTGCAAAGGAGCTTGCAGTGGTAAGAAGCTGATTATCTGTGCTATGGTTATGTGAAGCCATGCGGACCGAGACCACACTCCCCAAAACCCTCGCCCAGTCCAAGCACAACAATATGCATGCTGTGCTTCAATGACGACACATGCAGGGCAGCAACGGGGTTTGTATTACCTGAGTCCAGCTGCACAGGCCAGGCTCCGCCGCTACACGTCTTAATTGGCCTTCAAGACCCAAAGGCATGCGTGACTCGATGCCCATCCAGTCACCCTGAGTGCCGCTAAGCTCCAGCATAACAAGCATGGCTGCCATCATATGTGATGTTAAGCGGACAATAGACCTAACGGTTCAGCTTCAACATCGAGCTAGTGAGACCACTCCTGGTTTGGCGGGAAAGTGAATCCAAGGATAGACCGAAAATCAGCACAGGTAACGAACTGCAGGAGCACTCACTGCAGGAGTTGTTGACAAGCTATTTGGCTGTGTGTCACTCGTTGCAAAATATCATATGTGGTGTACGCTGGGTGTACTACAACCTTGAAAGCTGCTGGTGTTTGATTTCACTCCAGCCCCAAGCACAAGCCAGGCTCATATGAACACCCTACGGGTTGACCACCAGGATTCCAGTACCAGGTATGCAGACATGCGGTCGCAAGTGACTGAAGTGAGTCAACAGGGCACCAGGTTGCGTACGCATGCACACACAGACGGTGTGCCTTCCACTGTTCCAGGCGACAAACCTCAAGACACCCAGGTGTAACATGCACTTTGCATAGGATTGATCCAGCTTGGCTCTTGCACGCTTCTAGTCCAGGGCACAGAAAACCTCAATACAGTAAGATAGCTCGCTGCACAGCAGGATGAGCGCCCACTCATGTGCATACACACCAAAAACCAGTGACCCAAATGCCCAAGTATATTATGCTTGCATGCAGCGCTTGTCAACAAGCTTGAGGCTGTTTTGATGGCATGACGAACGTTGCGCATGCGTTTCACGGGAGCTCATGCAGCCACCTCCGGTACTGCTGGCAAACGACAAGCGCTGTCGATGTCTGTAAGCGGATACAGTGATACGGTGTGCAGCCAGTGACTTTCAGTGCAACGGAACGCAGCGCCAGCAGCAAGCAGCCCTCACAGCAGCATGCATGCATGTCATCACTGGCCCTCTGAGAGCGTTGCATCGCGTAACACTTGTTGCAGCGGTACAACAGCGGGAAATGCAGTCCACACCACACGCACACCGCCTGTGCCAGCCTTGCCTGCCACGCCATCTGCTGCATGGCGCCTGCTGCAGTCCGTGGCGCTGCTTGGCTGCAACGATGGGTGTGGCATGCTGCATATTACTGCACATGATATGTGCACATGCACATGGTGTGCTCGTGCATGCATTGTATCAGATGTTGTGCTGGAGCCATGTGGGTCGATGCCCTTGTGCAAGACGGGATCGCAACATAGCCATGCTTCATGGTGCGGGGGGCACCCACGTACTGACATCCATGGCATGCGTGTATGGGCAAGGCGCCCCATGCGAGTGTGCATCCTGAGGATGGCGCACTCGATTCCAGACCCTGCGGATTCATGCACAATGCCCGTACGAGCTGCCACGTCACAATACCTTGCACACTGCGCAACACGCTACAGCTCATGTACCAGCAAGACTGGTGCAGGACAAGGCAGGGTTCGCTGACAGTGTGGTGCCTGGTCTCTAGGTCGGCCATTCTGCACCTGACGCGCTGCACGGCGGACTTGATGCAGCATGGTGCAGTACAATGTGTCTGCGCTGCTGCATGACCGCAGTACGCCGCCACACACATGGCTTCTCAACAACATTCAATAGGGTCAACACAGTCAACACTCAATAGGGTCCTAATGAGAAGTCTTGCTGACTTACAGAAGCCATGTGTGTGGCGGCGTACTGTTGACCCAGATCGGCCAGTAGGTCCAACCTAGCAGTACAGCCTTCTATGCCCTGCTTATACCACACTCTGGACCATGCAAGCCCTGTGAAAGGCCGCAGGTCCATACCATATACAGGCAGTTGCAAAGTTGATATTACACGTGATTGACTGACTTCGTTTCTGGTGGCCTCGCAGGCCATTGGCACACGGAGGGATTCGTGATACCGTCTGCAGTGTGTGTGACGTGTGTTTAAAAATGTTTGGTTCCCATGGGGCCATGCAGTATGCTTTCTGTGGGGCCGTGCAGTGTACGTATGTTATGCGTGATGAGCGGAACCGTACCTGAGGGTGGCGAAGTGTCTGGGCTGAGCTGGCGGCTGCCGTAAAGAAAACGGTCTGCTGGTCTGAAACAGTGGCTGTAGTAAAAGCGTGACGTGCGTGCGCCCATGCACGCATGCGGGCCGCATAACTGCTAGGCATGATGTCAGGGGAAGCACGCGAGCGTGGTGGATGTGGCGAAACCATATCCCTGCAGTACAAACAGTACCAAACATGACCGGATGACGGCCATGCCTGGTGCACAACACATACAGCAAACGTGTCAAGGGCATATGGACCTATGGTCCTTGGCCATTACAAGGTCATACAACACCAGCGCAGGTTGGACAACGGGTGATGGAACGGACTCTGTGCAGTCCTATTTGTGCCGATGCAATAACGGCGAGCACGATGAAGTTGTTGCTTTCGTCTAGGACTCAGAAATGCAATGCACCACAGCTGTTGAAGCTGCTTGAAGTCACGATTGTAAACCCTTTCCTTAGAGGAAAGGCTGCGGTGCACGCATCTGGGCGTGGTGGGATCAGCAACAAACAATCGCCAGCAGTAAGTGCGTACGAGCAAACCACTCCATCCACTATACAACTCCATGTGCGGGGTCAATAGGGGCATAAGACGACGAGGCACGCTGGGGGTCGGGCAGGTAGCTGTTGTTGTTTACACTCGGCCGGCTAGCCAGAGGCCCAGGGCTGCCCTTGAGAGGGTTTCAAAGAAGGCACAGGTAGCTAGTAGTAGTAGGTGACAGGCGAGCGAGGCGCGCGAGGCCGACTGCAACTCCCTACTGCCCCCAGCTCATCACACATACTGACATGCATCAGTGTTGCACAGCAGAGGCTCAAAAATTCGCCTTGAAAACGCTCTTGGCCTGTTGCAGGTTGGTTATATCTCGAGCGGCGTGCTACAAACAGGCGACGCCATAATTGACCACGATCAGATCATGTGCTGTTGCATACGAACGCAGAGCACGGCACGCAGGCCAAGCCAGGGTGCAGCTAGGTGTGCAGCTGGCTCCAGCATGCGTGACTGGCATGTGCGGTGATGCGGACAACAAGGGTTTGCTGTCGTGCTGCTCCTGTTGTTAATCACACTCCCAGTCACGTGCAGCCCAAGCAAGCGCCAAGCAGGCAACACCACATGCAGGCAGGCGAATGCCATCACGTCCCTCAGCCTCATCATTCCGCCCCAGCAGTGCGGTTAATTACAACACGCTTCCGCTGCTGCCAAGCCTTCCGCCAGCGCTCCCGCCAGTGCGGCCGCCAGCGCTTAAGAACGCGGCCGGAAGCCGCTGCGCGCTCCTGCCGCCGCTGCCACCGCAGCGCGCGTTGCTTCTCCATCCGCCGCTTGTGCTGCGCCGCACGCGCCTTACGCACACACTCCTGGCGCCACGCCTGCTTCTGAAGCTCCTTCGCGCTCATCTGGGGCCTCACCACCTGCTGCTGCTGCTGCTGCGCCTGGTCATCACCCTCGCCCTCGCTGGCGGACATGCCCTGTGGGCGCATCCCTTGCCGCCGATCATGCCGCTGACGCTGCTGCTGCCCGCGGGTCCATTCCCTATGCGTGTCCCTGGCATCTCCTGCGCTAGCACCATCCCGGGTTGTACCGCTGCCGCTGCCGTCCTTGTCCTCCGCACCCTCCTCGCATTGGTCACGCCCCCCCTGCTGCTGAAGCGACCGCAGGCCCAGCCAGGCGCGCTGCAGGTGTGTGTGGTCGCTCTTGGCAAAGAGCGCGCTCGCACCGTCCGCGCAGTCCAGGAAGCGCGCCAGCCAGGGCTCGCCCGGCACGTGGCCCACGCGCACGAGCGCCACGATGACACGTGCATAGTCGCGCGGCGCGAGGCCGCCCAGGCTCCTGGCCAGATGCTCAAGCATGGCCTCCATCCACTGCAGGGGGGGCACCAGGCGCTCGTAGCGCGCCACCTCATACAGCACCGCCACCAACACACGGCCGCCAACGCCGCCACCGCTGCTGCCGCTGCTGCTGCCACCAGTGCCGGCGGGCGCCAGGAGGGAGGGGAGGGGTGCGGGTGAGGAGGCGTGGGAACGGGTTGGCGGCGGGGCCAGCAGCGCGGTGCCGGGGGGCGCTGCTGGTGAGGTGCTGGCGGTGACGCCGGGCAGAAGCGCATCCCACCAGCGTGCGGGCACCGCCACGTCACACGCCGCCACCGCGTCAAACAGCCGCAGCAGCGTCGCGGGGCCCACAGCGCCGCGCCGCGGGCCTTGCTGGTCAGGGTGCCCCAGCGCTAGCGCCGGCGCCGTTACAGGGCCCGTCACCTGCTCTATGCTGCCAGGCGCGCCCTCCGCAGGTCCCTGAACACGCGCCGGTTGCAGGTGCGGCAACAGCGTGTCCGGCCGGGGCGGCGGCCTGCTCAGCCCTGAAGCTACTGGCAGGGTCGGCCGTGAGGTGACCTGAGAGGTAGTAGCGCCTGACTGCCTCGGCGGCAACGATGTAGATGTGGTGGTGGGGGTGGTGATCGCCCCAATGATGCTACGGCTAGGGCTGCTAGTGCTGTTGATGCCAAGCCTGTGCTCTGCGATGGATGCCGCTACAGCCGCCCCCGCTGCCTTCAGCACGATGGGCATGAGCTGCTTTTCCAGCAGCCCTGTCAGCCACGCCGCCCCTGCAGCGCCGCTGACAGCACCAGCAGCGCTGTTGCTACTGCTGCTGCCGCTTTCGGTACTAGCATCCGCGCTGCCGTCCTGGTTGGTGGCAGCGGCCGTCTGCGCCTGCTTGGCCGCTGCAAAGACCTGCAGGTCAGCAAGCGCCATGACGATGCTTGGCAGCGCTGACGACGGCGCGGCAAGCAGCAGCCCCGCCAGGCAAGCCACCAGCTGCGCCTGCCACGCGTCCGGAGGCACCCGGCCCGGCGCCGCCGCCTCCAGCCGCCGCACGAGCGCACTCAGCGCGTGAGCCGCACTCACCATGTCCGCGCCATCGGCCTGCCTTGCGCTGCTGCTGCCGCTGCTTGCGCTGCTGCTACCGGGAGCAGCGCTGCTGGTGGTGGCCGCCGCAAAGCAGGCCCCCGTTTGCGTGCGTTGGAAGAAGCGCTGCCACCAGGCGTCGTTCAGGCGCTCGCCAAGGCAGGCAGCGCCCTGCAGTGCGCGGGCCAGGTCAGCGGCAGGCAGCCGCGCGGCAACCCGCAGCAGGCTGGCCGCCAACGCCGCGCCTAGCGCTGCCGTCATACCGCCTGCGGCTGCTGCAGGGCCGCCGCGCATCACCTGCTGCGCCGGCTGCAGTGCGCCTGACAGCGTGAGGAGCTGTGGTGCGCTGCTACTGCTATCTGATCCAGTGGATGCGGTGTGTGCTGTGGTGAGCGCGTGGGGCAGCTGGTACAGCAGCGAGGAGATGTCCCCGGGCGCCGGCGAGTGCGCCAGCGCGGGGGCGAGCTGCTGCAGGCGCGCCAGCAGCGCTGTGCGCAGCGCAGGCGTCAGCCGCACGCCCAACCTGCGCAGGCCTGTCAGCGTCAGGCGGTGCAGGGCGGCAGCCGCAGCAGGACCCACATCGTGAGAGTAGTGCAGTGTCACTCAGTGTGGTGTGCGCATATGTGTGATGGACTAGCGCATAGACACAGTGGGCGGCAGCAACAGTAGGTGCCACCCATACGGTGATATGGAAGGCAAGCTCATGGCAGCTGCTGGCCCTTGCTGCTTCCATACGAACAGCAGCTAGCAATGTGCCAGTACGCCAGCAGCAGCCGGTTGAGCACCAGGCAGCGCATGCGGCATGTGCGCTCCGCAGCAGAAGGCCGGCAGCCCTCACCGCAACACCGCATGCTCCATCGCTGCGGCACGAGCAGCACCCAAGCGCCACTGCCCGCCCATCAACACCACCACGCACCTGACAGCATAGCGCACAGCTGCGGGACGGACATGTGCAGCACCCCACGCCGCAAGTGCGCCTGTAGCGCCGACCACACCGCATCCCCCGCATCCTCATACACGACGCCGAGCGCTGGCAGGCTGGCCAGCACTCGCACCAGCGAGCCAGGCGCGTCCGTAAGACGCAAAGGCGGCGGCCCGTGCTGGCCAGTCGTGAGGGCGGGCGTGGGCCAAGCCTCGCTGCTTTTTGTTGGGTCCGAGGGGGAAGATGATGAGGGCAAGGAGGGCGCATGTGCCGCTGGTGCGGGCACCTGCCGCTGCCTGCTGCGCGTTGCTTGGCCAGCGCCAGGCCGCGCCTGGCAGGCAGCCGCCAGGCCGCGCACAAGCTTGGTTCGGTGCTTCTCTGCAAGCAGCGGCGGCTCGTCATCGCTGCTGACGCTGCTGCCGGCGGGGGCAGCGCAACGCTGCTGCTGCTGCTGCTCCTCATGCCGCTGCCGCTCCCAGTACGCCAACGCCCGCACCAGCTCCACCCAGTTAGCAGCCGACAGCGCCGGCATGACGTCCAGGAAGCGCGCCAGCACCGCGCGGCGCCACTGGCGCCCCGGGCGCAGCTGCAGCGCGCTCACCGCCCACGCCAGCTTGGACAAGATGGCGGGCTCCATGAAGTGCACGCGCGTGCGCGAGGTCGCCAGCAGCGCCGCGCACAGCGGCGCGGGCGGCAGGAAGCGCAGCTTGGCGGCCGCCCAGGCCATGTCGTTGAGCAGCTCGCCGCTGCAGGAGTGCACGCGCGGCTGCAGCGCAGAGTAGAGCTCGTTCAGGAGCGCCGCGGGCGGCCGCAGCTCCAGCTTGGCGAAGCTGGTGGCAAAGGCGCGCAGGTCGCGGGGCGAGAGCGACGCCAGCCGGAAACGCGAGGTGCGGGAGCAGAAAATTGCGTCGTATAGCGTGTCGCACCACGCCTCGCTGGGGCGGTGCTGCAGGGAGGCCAGCGCGGAGAGAAGGTTGGCCAGCGCCTGCGTGCTGAATGCGCGTTTGTGGAGGTGCTCCAGGGAGGCTGCTTCGAGCGCCGACAGCCAGTCGGCCGGCATGCTGACGCGCAGCTGTGCGACGCCCCAGGCGATGCCGGCGACGTGCACAGCGGGGCAGCCCCGTGTGAGGTGGTGGTGTGCGGAGGACAGCAGGGCGCGCATCGTGGGGTCGTTGGGCAGCAGCTGCCAGCGGCTGAACGCCCAGAGGCAGTTGCTCACGGCCTGCGATGAGGCCTGGGGCGCGCTGCGCACCAGCGCGTCGCAGCAGGGCGCCAGCCACGCAGGGCTGGGCGCAAGCTGCAGCAGCGCCGCGGCGTACAGCGTGTTGCTCACCTCCTGCATATGCATACACAGCCAAGCAACGCCCGCCACAGCTATGGTTCAAGCGCAAATGAGCGACAGACACACATAGCTCAGTACAGCGTGCCAAGGAAAGTGTCGGTGTCGCCCTGCAGCGGTCTGCGACAGTCCCCTTGGACCCTGCGTGTCGTGCACGCGCGCAGCCTATGCCCACACCCAGTGGGCACACTCACTTGAGAGTTCAAGTCCCGCAGCTGTAGTGCGGCGACAAGCAGCAGCTGCTCTGCGACGCGCGCAACGTGTCTGTCCACAGGACTGCTAGTACTGCCAGTGTCAACGGACGTTGCAAAGTGTGATGTCGTGGCGACGGCGCACGCGTACACGGCGTTTGCGCAGTCGCGCGCGTTGCCCTGCCCCCGCTTCGCCAGCAGCTCCTGTGTCGATGCCAAGTGTATCCACCACCCTGCTGGTAGCCGCAACCCCAGCGCACTGGCTGCCCACATTGCGTTGCTGAGCCCGCGAGGTTGCAGCTCAGCTGACCCCGCTGCCACACGCTGAGCCAGGTCCAGCGTAAGCTCCTCTAAGCCCGAGTGGAGCTGTGCGCTGTTGCTTTGGGCGCGCCGCCGTCCGCTTTGCAGACGTTGCTGCAGCTGCGCAACGTGCGTCAGGGCAGTGCAGGAATGGATTGTCGACCATACGCCCGCCTGCTTCTCTCCGTAAAGCTGCTGGACCTGTTCCCAGCTCACACAGCTCTTTATTGCTTTCATCAGTCCTGCACTGGCGCTGGCAGGAGACTCTGACCGTTTTGCCTGACGGCTGATTGTCGCTGCTGCAAGCGGCGCGATTGGTCCAATAGCGGCGCTAAAAAGAGGCCCCGGCTGGATGAGAGCTGCTGCAGGTTGTACCTGCAAGCCTCCAACACTGAGGATAACACTGGCAGGTGTGGTTCCCAGCGAAGGCAACCCTTGCCCATTTAACCCAGGCGGAGCAACCTGCAGGTTACGGGCGATGGTACGTGGGCACACCCCAACTTAAATTTTTGCAGCTGGATTTCCTCTCGTCAAACAAAAACTCATATGCTGTCGCTTTGCGGAAGCTGCGGCAAACAGTCACCTGTCCGTTGGCAGAAGCCACGGCGTTCACGACTGGCAGCCGCACACGGCCCTGCCTGAGGCTCCGTGCTATGCCTCTTAAGCCATGCATACCACATACTGGACAGCCTGTGCTATGCAGGCACAGTGCCATTTCCTAGCGGTGAGGATAAGCGGCGTCAGACCACATCGACAGGGAAGGTCATGTCCGCAAGGTTGGCAAGTTTGGGTGGCGTCATTAAGACAAGTGGTTGACACTGGAGCAAGGTAGGGTACCGCAAGCATGACTTCTAAATGGTCAAGTATCAATGGGCGTAAGATGGGCGGCATCGTTGCAAGTCGGAAGGATGTAACGTATGCACGGTGTGCAAGTGCAGAATACATTAGCAACATCACCAACATCTTCCACTGTACCTTTCCTTGTGCACGTCTCGCACACTACTACTGCGACTGACCGCGCGACGTTCTAGAGGCAAACCAAAGAACAGTGCACCAGGTGTCCGCTGGTCTCGACCTCCCAATGACGGGACCTAGTTTAGGAGCGCTTGACCCGTATTTGGGGCAAGCAAAGGAAGCTCTGGAAGGTGAGGGCAAACGGATTGGGTGCCAGTTGGTGCACGGTTTGGTGTGTACGTGCATAGACGACCAATCAACACTGCCTGTTCCCAAACATTCTTCTACCAACAGTTCTGTACACATCAGATGGAGCCCTTAAGCCAGAGGTCCAAGCAGGTAGGTCTTGGACCCGCTCTCTGCAGTGTGCATTCTTTCGATTGCAATCAACCAGTCGACGCAATCGATATCAGTTCCTGTGCTGGGTTCATCGCTACCAGCACACGTGCGCATATTTGCGCAGTCGCTTGTTTAACACTGCTACCTCGCTTACGTTCAACTGTCTTGCATCTTCTCTGCAGCCCTGGGAACGCTGTTGGTGGCAACCGTTATGTACAAACTCTCCCGTGTCTTCACACCTCTTTATTTCCCGGGTTACAAGAAGCTTACAACAGCAGAGCAACGAGATTGGGACTCACGATTGGGTACAATCGTGTATTCAGCATACATCGTCTCCGTGGCAGTTCGCACGTTACTGATTGACAAGGATAACTTCTTCTTTAAGGTATGCTGCTTATGCTATTCACCAGCATCGACAAATGCACCTGCACTGACCCTTGTGCTTAGGAAGTTTCATCACATATGCTGTCCGGTGGTGGTGAAGGCCTGGGCGCTGATATGATACCCTAATGTGGACGAGGTTGCCCCAGATGCTGTATGGCTCACACGTCAGTCTGTTTAAGCCATCTGTACATAGCTAGCCATGCTCATGATGTCTGCTCGACATAGCTTCGTCTGCGGTTGCGGCTGCAGGACGGTCCTGTGCCGCGTCTGCTGAGAGTAAACGACCTCAGCCGGCAGGCGATGGCGGTGTCCTCCGGGTTTTTCGTCTATGAGCTGATCATCACTTTGAAACACATGGTGAGGCGTGCAGGCCTGGCAGCTATGTTTCGTGCGCAGTAGGCTGCACCTGCGCACCCCCAACTGGATCCCCTGATCACTGCTTTGACCACTTGCCTGGGAGCAGTTCTGCCTTGTGCCCTGCGGTGAGCCTCGCAGGGTGCTGCACTCACCTTGCCATGCTCACCAGCGATGAATCACAGCCTGTACCACATTCTTGCATGGCCGATTGGCCATAAACCGCCATGCATGTCGCAGCCCAGCACCTGGAATGCTGCAGATGCCTTGTCGTTCCAGCACATGGCTGTCAGCAAGCCCTCATGATTGGCCAATTTACGTCGAGCGGCAAGCCATAGGCGCTTTTCCCCGGCCGTTCTTGCGTCAGTGCATGGCACGCGCGTGTGCACGGGGCACGTGGGTGCGTCCCTGCATGACGGACTGTGCGTGTGGCTGGCTGGCGGGTGATGCGCTGCAGATGGGCGGCGTGCCCATGGTGGTGCACCACCTGGGCGCGCTGGCGTGCGTGGTCACCGCGTACCTGTGCGGCCAGGCGCACGCGTACACCATCTGGATGCTCTCCACTGAGTTCACCACGCCCTTCATCGCCACACGCTACCTGCTGGACAAGGCGGTGAGAGATGAGATGCAGCCGGGGGGACCCTCGCCATGCAGCCATCCTTGCACTGTTACAGCGATCCATGTCGCGACCCATGCAGTGACCCATGCAGCGTGCCAGCGTCACCGCATGTACAGAGAGGGGGGCAGGGAGGGAGGGGCCTGCAGGCAGGCGGTACCCTACTACGATGTCGTGCGTACGGGACCAGCGTCCGCCTGCCTTTGTGATGTCGGGGGTGCGGGGCAGCAGTGCAGCAGTATTGTGCACGCATGCACTACGCACTGTGCAAGGAGTGCGGGGGCGGCAAGCCGGTGACCCAGATCAGATTTTGGCTGCACCGCTTGTGACCGAGCGTGCGCAAGCCGCCCGTTCCCTGCATGTGCCCAGCTGGCCACAGTCGTGACTTCAGTCCGTCGTGCCGATGCATGTGTTTATTGCTGCTGCGTGCTGCTGCTGGCGCGACAGGGCCTCAAGTCGCACCCGGCCTACGGCATCAACGGCATCTTCATCCTCATCGGGTGAGCAATGGGCGGCCTGCTTGGCGCTGACCAGGCGCGGCTGGCGCCTGTCAGCGGCATGCGGCAGCGGTGGTGGCACAGGTCTCAGCAGCGGACCATGTCACACACTTGTCTTGGCGCACCGCACTTTCCATTGTTGCCTGGCGGGCCTGCAGTGTGCCTGTGGATGCAAGGAGGGAGGCATTCAATGCCATGCATGACATTGAGGAAGCCTCAACAAGGGAACACATGCTACGCTGGCACAGATCGCCGACGCATTAGGCGTTGCCGGCACCGGTACCGTGTGTGTTTGTGACTGCGCTGCCACACATGATTGGCAGACCCTTGCTGAGCGTCAGAAAGAGCGCCCAAGGGGCATGCCGTGTGATTCCCGTGGGGCCATGCAGTGTGCATATGCGTGTGCGTATGGATAGAGACTGCACCTGACCTGACCGATGGCGAGCGAGGTATCTGAGCTGACCTTGCTGAGTGTGTGCGCCACTGCTGCGGGCGTGGCCTTCTGTTGCTCCCGCAGCTGATGATGATGATGATGATGCATTGATGCTTATGCTGTTGTGTGGTGTGTGGTGTGCTCCCCCCCCCCCCCCCGG
>BDDA01000537.1:13053-28118 GCA_001662385.1 Chlamydomonas asymmetrica
ACAAACAGCGCCAGGCGCCCCGCTGCGGCCAGCTGCTGGTAGAGCTTCTTGGCGTGGTGCACGGTGGGGAAGGTCGCCTTGGGCGGCTTGTCCCACACCCTGGTGGTGCAGCGGGCAGCAGTAGGCCAAGACGCACACGCGTGCCAATACATAAGATCGCAACCACTCATCTCTGCTGATGTGATCTACTCTTGGATCTCCGCAGCATGATGCCGCATGCAGTACAAAGAGCAGCTCACTACTGCAACAGTGTACAGAGCACCGCACCTGCCTTTCAACAAGCATGTGATATGTGCTCATCCTCCTCTGCCAGCTGTACGTGTTGGCATACAGATGTGCTGTCCGGTTTACCCCTATTCCCATCCCTCTCCTGTGCACAGGGTCCCTCACACACAGTCTACATTGCAAGGCCCGATGGGAAGCACACTGCATGGCCCCATTGGAACACGTACTCCATACACACCCGTGTGTTCACCTGTTCAGGTCTACGCCCGCCATGCTGCAGCGGTAGTTGCCATTCACCACGCCATCGGGGTTGAGCATTGGAACAATCTGCATGCATGCAAGCATGCATTCATGCGTGATTGCAAGCGCGTCGCAAAAATGGCGCACACACTCGTTGGCAGAGGCGTCATGCGATGCAGTCGCGGCATGTTCAATGATGCCAGGCCCCTCACCTGCACGCTTGACACCAAAACCAGGCCGGGCGTTACCCCACACGCACACTCATGCACACTCATATAGTTCCCGGCCAAACAGGCTGCTTGCCTTGAATATGAAGCTGCTGCGCAGCGCGGCGGCCGTGGGGTTAGACGAGGTGAGGAAGTCCAGGATGCCCTGCGCACAGTCATGAGGTATGTGCATGCCCCGCAGGCATCAGTGTGGTTTCCGCTGACAGGCAGCACAGGCGCAAGCCGCTGGTGGTGTGCGCTGGCTGGCTCAGTGCCTGTCCCGCAAGGCCTGCTTATGCCCGTACTGCACTTACCCACCAGCACCTGGCGTGCATTACGCTTGTTGTTTGCTGCTCACAACAGGCAGGCCATCAGGCCAGCGGTTATCCCTCGGTGATTTGCACAATGTGGGTCCCTCACTGCATTGGGCACCTGCACATGCATGCTGACCACTAGACCTGCCCGGGCTTGACCTACAGGGGTGGCTCCAAGCATCATCCGCCCACACGCGCAGATGCTGATGACAGTCTGCCAATGCCTCCAGCTCCATGTATCATGTATGCCTATCAGTATGGTGTGGAAGCCCAGGCAGGTGTGGAGGCCTGTGCTTGTGAACGCATGTGGTGGGTGGGGCGGCCTCACCTGCATAATCCACGATGCGCACGTCTCCCCGGGGTGCACGCGCGCCGTCAGCCCGATGCACTCGCGCTGGCGCAGCACGTCCAGCGGCGCGCTAAAGTCCGTCACCGTCACCAGCTCAGCGCGCTGCCCGCCCAGGCTGTAGCACAGCAGAGAGCGCACCAGGTGCGGTGCAGCAGCGCAGGCGCCCGGGTGAAGCGCGGGCGCGGCGGGTGGCAGCGCGGCTGCCGCCACCTCCACGCCCGGCCCGTACGCGATTCCATTGCTGCTGGTGCTGGCGCCAGTGCTGTTCCGCCCAGCGGCATCGTGTGCACGTCTCTGCAGCGCCTCTAGGTGCTCCTGCAGCTCTGTGTACGAGTAGGGGTAGCAGGAGGCCACGTGGTAGGTGGCGCCGGGGGAGTCAAACGACAGTGTGAAGGTGCAGCAGTACAGCCCCGGGCCGATCACCGCCCCCGCGTCCTCGTGGGTATCGGACTGGCCGCTGGCCTTTGCACCGCCGGCCTTGCCGCCCTTCTTGCCACCACCCGACGCCTTCTTGCCCGTACGCTTGTCAGTGGTGGCCATGGCAGGCCGGCCCCTGTAGGGGGAGGGGTAGTAAGCTATGTTGGCGCCGGCGCGCTGCCACCCCCACCCAGCGTCCGCGTGCAGTGCGCCGCTGCCGCTGTCGGTTCGGCCGCCGCCGGCGCCGGTCGATATGCCAGGCTGCTGCTGGCCGCCGCTACTGCTTGCGCCGCTACCTGCCCATCCGCTTCCTGTTGTTGAACTGGAGGGTCGTGCTAGGCACACGAGGGGGCGCTTCCCCGCACCGTACAGCGACTGCTTCTTACGGAAGTTCATGAGGTTGAACTTGTACACGCGCCCCGGCTTGGCGTTGGACACTGCGAAGTTGAACCACTGCGGGGAAGGCACCACACAGCAGGCAGGCAGTGCGGCATGCAGGAAGGCAGGAGCAGACGCACAGGTTTGGGGCGTTGTGTTGCATGGAAGTGAAGGTCCGTAGGCTGGGTTACTGCCATGGTCGTACGGGGTAGGTCAGAAGCAGCAACAGCAGCAGCAGCAGCAGCACTGCTGCTGGCTGCACCACGGTCCGCTGCCGTCCTCGTGTGGGGAATATGTAGCTAACACTGCTGCACGCTTCCACACGAGAACAGCAGCGGCTGTCCGCAGCCAGCAGCAGTGCTGCTGCTGTTGCCGCCTGTGACCAGGCGGTGTACTCGTGTGGCGGGCGGCCTGATGCCCTCCTGGGTGTCTACGCTGCACCTGCCAGGTCCACCTGGGGGGTGCCAGCACGCAGCCTGCCAGCCACGAGCGGCCAGGCACTGATTTGTCGCTGTGTGATTGAACCGCTCATTGGTGTCTATCTCCCTCACCGCCTTGCTCCTGCTACCTGCCCCCAGCCAGGCGCTCAGCTCACCTGGCACAGGTTGCCCCCCTCGCTGCGGTCGTTGAGGTCGGACGCCAGGAACAGGTCGTACTCGCGCGCATACACCTAGGAGCAGCAGCAGCAGCAGAGAGCGCACATGCACACACGTGCATGCCCCATACACTGACACAACGCTCACACAGCCTTGCTTTTAAGCTTTTCACCACATCACTAGCGCAGCAAGCTCGTCTGTGCCCCCTCTTGCACCACCCAGCACTCAGACAGCACAAACTGCATGTTGGGTCCCACATGCCCACAACCTCTTGGTGCAGGGGCAGGGGTGACAATAAGGCGGAGGGCAAGTGGATATCGCAAGCCAAGGGCGCTGGACTCCGGTGCACTGCTGCAAAGCATTTCCTCTTGTTGCTACGGTACACTCGGCCTGCCAGCCAGCCAGAAGCCTGTAGGGCCGCCCTCTGAGAAGACCGGGGTGGAGAGGTGGCAAGGGATTGGGCGCTACTACCAGACTCCTTTGCTGCGCTTCCGCACTAGGTGCGCTAGGTGTGACGTGCAGCCATCTCACCTGCACAGCGCTGCGCAGGTTGCCGCCCTCAAAGCGCGAGTTGAACACGAGGGGCGTGTCGTCGTCATCATCGTCATCATCGTCGCAGGCAGTGCCAGCGGCCGCTCCCCCTCCCCGCTGATGAAAGCCATCCCCAGGATCACTCTGCTGCTGCTGTTGCAGCGGTTGGCCGCTGCGGGTACCGCTGCTGCTGCTGCTCGCCTTGCTGCCGCCGCCGCCGCCGCATCCAACGGCGATGTTGGGCAGGCGCACACCGCCGAATGTGCCATTGCTGCCTGCATGGCTGTCGCCTAGGGCCATTCCCGCCAGCTGTGCGGTGGCAGCCTCTGCAACGACCAGCATTGGAGCGTGCAGGGCAGCATGCACAGTGGGGGACTGGGAGTGCGATACAACAACTGTAGGCAAGCAGTGATGATGGTTGTGGTGAAGGTGGTCAAGGTGGGGATGGTGATGGAGGCTCAGGCCAGGGGTAGGTTGAGTGGCGCGTATGGCCCAACTGGCACATGCACGATTTCACCCACACACACACAGCGGCTTCGACTTCAATATGTGACCTATCAGCCCGACTCCACAAGGCAATCGAACGTCCTCCCAGGCCCATTGCCCCACCCACCGAACCACAGGCCACTTACCTTGAGAAGCCTGCTGTGGCATCCCTCCTGCACCTGCTGCGCCAGCACCAGTACGGTCGCGAAAGCGCTGCCGCTGAGGCGGCGGGGGCGGGCCGTGCAGCTGCTGCTGCTGCTGCTGCTCCTGGTCGCGCGACGCGTCGTCGTTGACGTACACGACGCGGTTGAGCAGCAGGTCGGAGCAGCAGGTGATGCGCTGCAGGTCGTGCAGCTGCAGGGGGTGAAGGCATAGCAGGGCAGCAAGGGCAGGGGAGGGCATGTCATGTGAGTAAAGGGTTGCCGTAATGCGCGTCGATGGGTTTGGTGCACTTAGGCTGCCAGTATGCTGGCGTCGTCATCGCTGCCTGCCTGCCTGAGCGCAAGCGTCCAGCCGGCAGAGAACGGCACCCCCTCCCAGTCGCACTTGAGGCCGACATGATGGTGTGCGACGAGCAGGCAGCTGGCATAGAACGCTGCACACAAGTGCAGCAAGCGCCAGCAGCCAGGTCCGCCCAACGCAGGCAGGCGGGGCCAGCAGGGCCGGCTGACAGGTCTGTGGAGGGAGGGGGCCCTCTGAGCAGCCCGCCCCAGTCAGGTGTGACCGCCCAGCGCTCTCCCCACCCGGCAGTCAGTCACGCACCATCATGTCGGCCTCCAGGCTGGCACCGTAGCCGTGGAAGGGCTCAGCCGCACAGCCTGACGCGCCGCCCTGCGCACCACTGCCACCTCCGCCACCGCCTGCGCCCCCGCAGGCCATTTGGGTCAGCTGGCGCGCGCTGGGGGGCGCCACCGGCAGCGCCTGAGGCACATGCCGCACCTGACGCCGCAGACAGCACACATGGCACGCCACACACCTAGCGTAAAGATCTGTGTTGTTTAATGCTCGTGTGGCTAACACGCGCATGGCACTATGTGTGGGTCAATACACCCCACAGAGGCGATGATAGGCGAGAAACTGACAAGAGGCTGAGCTGGGGTGAAGCGAGGACAACACGCCGCTGCTGCTAATGCCGCTGCCGCCACAACTACTGCTGGCGGCCCCCCCGGGACCACGGTCATGAGATCAGCATGCCAACGCACACGCCTGTGTTGGGCAGCGCTTCACACAGGTGGTGGCGACCGGCAGCTCACTCACCATCTGTGGCGGCCGTGCCGGTAGCGGTACGGCTGCATACGGTGCGCCATACTCCTCAGGGAACAACTCCTGGTGGCGCGCAGCGTCCGCCTCTTGCGCTATAGATAAGCCACATGCAGTGCAACAACACGCACAGCGTGTGAAATTGCCAGCACATAACTGAATTCAGCCAAAGTGAATCCGAAACCGAAACCGCTTCAATTGTGAAGCTCCCCTAAGCGCTGTGCTGGCATGATATGGCTCAACACACGGTAGCGCCGGTGGCTGGTTGCCTGCCCGCTTGGCCCTGACTAGTGTTGTGCACATGACCGGTGTAGCGAATGGTACCGTTCATCAGCGCACCAGAGGTGCGTCGTGAGGCTGGCAGTGTGCGTACCTGAGGCCACCTGCAGGTGGGGTGCGTCACGCAGCGGCAGCGGCCACAACGGCTCCAGCTCCGGTAGGGGGACCAACACGCTGGACCCGCTCAGCAGCCACAGAGTCCGGCTGACACGTTTCAGCAGCTTGCGCTGCTCAGGCAGACGGACCAGCAGGCGTGCAACGCCCAGCAGCAGCTTGACGCCCTCCCCGTTGCGATTGATGGCGCCGCGCAGCGGCTCATGCTTGGCGATGTTTTTGAGCACCTTGAGGAGCGAGGAGAAGGTGGACCACTGGCCCAGGAAATTCACGAACAAGTCCTTTGCCAACGCTGTGATTCCCTCAGCTGCCACCTGCTGCGCACCCTGCATGTTTGCGTTGTCAGGCACGCCGAGACCTTCACTTGCAGGTTGCACATACAAATCGAGTGGCGGAGCGCGGGCGCACTTGACCGTTGGTCTGTTGATCTATTAGCACGGTACCGCCTAGCGCTTGGCTGCCGTACCTTGAGGTGTTTTGTCACCAGCATTAATGTGTCGCATATTGGTCCGACCACAGCGGCGTCTCGGCTGTGCACCTGAGCTGTATTCAGCAACGCGTTTGCAAATCCCTGCACAAGACAAGCACACCGTGCTGGGTTCGCGGTGCTCACTTTCGAGCATGCACCCTTCAGCACGCTTCAGCATGTCTACAAAGTGCACACTCCACAGAGCACTGCTCCAGAACCCGGTGAGCTCATCAAGCGCACCTTTTCCTTTGCAAGAGCCTGCTGCGTCACTCCGCTAACGCTGCACGCTCTGCACAGCATGCGCGCACACGCTGCAGCGAGGCCTGCATTTGCTCCCAGGGCTTTGACAGCCTTCAGCAACGACTTCAGGCCTCCCTGCAGGATAACGTTTTGGCATCGCAAGCATGTATAGAAGCTGTGCAGGATGTGGCTGCACACAGCAGCTTCAGGCATCCCATCCACATGCCAACAAATGCCGACACACTTGCTAACCTCAAGACGCAGGAGGGTAATGGCCTGTGGGTTCACTGCAAAAGATGACTCCAAGCAAGCTAGGCACGGGGATACCTGCAAAGAAAGAAATGCGTGGGATTGGGTGCTTTGCACGGCTGTTTGGGACGTCAGCTGAATGTGAGCTAGTCAACAACAAACTGCAAAGGTCCGTACCAGTTCTGGAGTTGAAGCAGCAACACCGAGGAACCCCAGGACTTCAGTTACCACTGACACCGCAGTCTCAGCTTTGCCTGCACGTACATGGCGATGTTTTAGGTCTCGCAACCTTGCAGGCATGGATGCGAGTGAACGGTCAGGGCATGGAAACACTTGCCTGGTTTGAGAGGCTTGATTATGCCTTGCAAAGTGCGGATGCGCTCCAATGTGTTGTCCAGGTCCTGCATCCTGCCCCGCGCGGCTGACAACCCAGCTACGTAAACCAAACGGTCAGTCACATGCTGTGGTAGTGCACGCGAGTAACCATAACATTTGAGGTGAGCCTACAAATAACCGCTGTGAATCTGACTGTTTGCCAAAGTGTGTGTTCAGGATGCAATCGACAACGCGAACAGTCGTCGCCTGCAAATTGCAACATTCGGGCAGGTCGCTACATCTGTGCGCCAGGAAGGATGCCACAAAGGGATCGCCAGCACCCGCTTGTATCGTAATGTGACAGATATGATAACCCTACTTCAAACCTTATCCCTCAGTTTGTGCATGGATGCATGGCGACATTCCACCAGTGAAGGAGGCCAAAACCACAGAACTGCCATCAATTTGCCAGTTGACTCTCCTAGATATTGCCTTGTATGTTTTTTACATCCGTCCATATCATCTACATTGTTCAAGCCAGCCCGTAAGCACGCACGCACACGCTCAGCCCGCCTGCCCGCCCGCGCGCACGCGCGCGCGCACTCGTGCGTGCACTCAGGCACATACGGCCTGCCTGCGCGGTCGCCCGTCCGCTCGCACACACACACACCAGACGGCATGCCTGCCTACATGCACACGGACAACCAGACCATAGGTATGCACGTACGGTTCAATCTGGCCGGGTGATGAAGTGGGTGCTAGTGATAGATCCCGTTCTGGCATCCTTCCTGGCAGGCAGGACACTGCGGTGCTGGCGTGTTGCCTCTGTATGGAACATACGCGGCCCTGGTGTGGACAGCACACGCACGGAGGAAACGGTGCTACGCCCCTGACTACCCTGACGTACAGCACCGGCCTTCGAGTACACCACCTGGCATCCTGCTGGTACAGATCAGCTGCTGGGGAGGAGGCGGCCGCTGTGAGGGCCGCGCGCATGGCCGGCGGCAAGCAGGCAGTGACACGCAACAGGGCAGGATGCCCTAGACGAGGGGTGGGGCAAACAGCCAGCTGCGCGATAGAGAAGGGTGCTGTCTGGAGACAAGGGCCACTCTGCATGCACCTCCCCCACGGGAATCGGCACAGGCTCCCCATCAGGATTCAAGAAGGCGGGGGTTGTAGACCAGCGGCTCTAACAGCAGTGCACGCAAGGGCAGGGGGGTGTTGTCAACGAGTGGGCGATGGCCGGGCCGTCTGGCGCGCAGCGCGGCGACCAAGGCGCCCATGCGAGCACTGAGAGGCTTGCGACACCTGCTCAGAGGGACCCAGGTCAGAACCCACGAAGGCCCCCAGTTGGCGTGCTACAGCACATGTCGTCATGCATCGTCATGCATCAGTGGCTTCCAATCCTGACGCCCTGGGGCAAAGCACGTGACCACTGTTTTAGTTTGCCGTGCGGTGACATGGCTGTGCAAGTCAGGCAAGGATATGCCGCCCAAGCAAAAGCTTCGGCAACTTGGCAACAGCCGGCTTAGGCAGCAGAACCCGCGAGCCACAACTGGACAACGCCGCATCCTCCGGCAGCATGGACCGCGCAGCATACTGCTGGACAATGGCCTGCTGCCATCCACGGCCTGGGCAGGCGGCGGCATGAAGATAGCGTGATACGACGCCGTATTAGCCTGCTGCATGCAGCACATGCTTAGATAGAAGCAGACATGGCAAATCCAAAATCCAAATGCAGCAGGTCAATACATACGCAATACGCGCATGTGGCCGGGAAGGGGCAGGCAGGCATGGCAGCAGCCACTGGGGCCTGCCTGCGGTAAGGCTATTGGAGACTGATGCTAATCGAATGCTTGCGGTTGAAATGTGCACTCATCCAAAGCGGGTCATCCTAGTCAGACTCGTCACAGCTCCCTCAAGAATGAATTGGGATACACCATGGTTGTGAGAACGCTTACTGGCAAAGATACACCAAACCAGAGCTGACAACTGGAGCGGACAAACTTGCGCTCAGGGGATGGAAGCAGGCAGGATCAGCGCTCAAGATACGCTGGCGTGCAGAATTCGGCTTTGCTAGTAACGGTAAGGCAGCAGTCCAGGAGTGCTTGCTGGTGTATGAACACAGTGTGGCATGAGTTGCTGTGGCTCACACTCAGAACAGCTGCGGACGGTTGAAACGGTCCGTGCTTGCCCGTGCCAGCAGCATCACTGCTGTATGTTTCGGACCGCCTTACTTGGCCTTCTTGCAATCTAGCCCGCACTTGACCGCTATGCTACCTGTGTAGCTACCGTCGTTTCCATGCTGGCACCAACGTCCCGTCGTGGGTGCTGTTCATGGATCAGGCTGATCAGGCGTCATCGGACTCGGTTTGCCACCTCAGCGTTACTCCTCAGGCTCAGCAGGTGGGTTTTGCTGTATGTGCAAGTGCACAAAGGTTGTTGCAACCCTGCTCGTTTTCTGGCACCGGCAGGATTGCGACGACGCACGGGCTTGGTGGATGGGGGCCACCGACCCATCCTCGGTTTCAAGCCATGCACGTACAGTGAGTAGCGTTGGGTGTGCACGCAAGCTGCAAGGCACAAGACAACATCTTGTCAATCTCACATAATATACGGGGTGAGGTCGCAAAGCAAACCGGCGGTAGGGCTGTCCTGGAGGCAGGCCCGACCACGCTAGCTAGCGGCACAGCTAGCACGGCATGCAGGCGTTTACATGCGCGACCCACCGAGCTCCACTGAAGAGCAGAAGTCGTTTGAATACCTTTCCCGTACGTCCCAGGAAACTCCAATGCTCGTGCGATGCAAGGCGTGCACGTTCTGCGCATGCCCCTTTTGTGCATGTGCAGAAGAATCAGAAGAAGAGTGCATGCCGCAAAATGCACGGAATCGCCGTCGACGCTGTATGGCAGTGCAAAAGCAACTGTGGCATTATCAGGTGTGACAGCGCCTGTCAGACGCATCCCACATTTTGATCGGGCGATCAAAATGTGGGATGCATCTGCCCAACCACCCATGTTGGGACATTACTGCACCCTTGCATGTTCAGCGTACCGCGTACCGCTGCAGGCGACCCAGACGGCGCTACGTGCAGACACTCTCTCAGCCGTCGACAGCAATAATTGCACGCAACTGTTGAGGACGACAGCCATTAAATATGGCTGTTGCCAACATCGCATTCTTGTTGAAGAGCTACAACAGATGGATGCAACTGACGGGGCCGCGGCTCGTCCATTAAATCCTTTACCAAACGATGTAGGTACAGGGGTGTGAAGATGGTGTGCAAGCGCTGGCGCGATTGCTACACACGACGTTAATGACGTCACGGCCGTGCAAAGAAGCGCCCAAATAATGCAAGCGACTTGCATGGCCATGATGAGCGGGAACACTGCTTCTCGTGTTGATGTTTAGGCCACCGCAAGGCGAACGTGCGGAGGTTGGACAACTTGGTGATGAGGATTACGCGTGCTGACGCGCATGCAGCCTTTGCAAAGGCTGCCTGCGCGTCAAAACGCGTGGTGCTCATCTCTAAGTTGTCTAGCCTCCGCACCTATCCTTCGCCTTACTTGCAGTGGCCTAAACATCAACACAAGATAGAAGCAGTGTTTCCCCTCATCATGGCCATGCAAGCGCTGCAAGGTGGGATGAGGCCCGCAAGGTGGGATGAGGCGAGCAATGCGTTGCCAAGTAGTTCAGCGTGCATGTCATCCATATTGCAGTCACGGAGGTCCACGTGTTTGAGGTTGGCCATGCAGCGCTGGCCTCATCCCACCTTGCGGGCTTGACGCAACTGGATCTGGCAGCGAAGTGCTTCAAACCTGACGGCTGGCAGTCGTTTGCGGCGTCGTTTGCGGCAGCCACACACCTGTCTTGCATTTGCCACATGGACCTTGGTCGGCCCCAAACCATGGCCCTTGTACTCATTGCCGCGGCCTCACTCACCATGCGGCATCTTTGCTTTCTGGCATTGACGAACTGTGTGAGCTGCTGCAGCACACATGCCTTTTGTGGGCTGCGTGAGATGGATCTCGGCGGGCTTGTAATCACCGTTGATACAGACAACGCAGCGCGCGTGGTGCGCTTTCTCATCAGCTCACAACACCTCCGCCTCACCAAGCTGGACCTTCAGCGCAAGGCAATGGACACGGGTGCGAATGTTGCAGCGATGTTGCAACAAGGCAGCCACCTAGCTAGACGGAGCCGTGGCTGCCGAAGATAAGGGGCATGCTCACCGACATTACGCATGCGTTTGACTCGCTGGTGTCTACCACTGGCCTCAGCGCGCTGGCGCGCAGCTCCATGGGGGTTTGGCTTTGAGCATCCCGCACCAGCTCTTGCGGGTGCACTCGGATGTCCAGCCTACAGAGGACGCGTTCGTCCGTGTGTGGGTTGACAGCGGCATGTGCCGCACGCGCGCGGCGACGCACCCGGGCCAACCAAAGACTTTGGAAGCGTTGCTCTCGGCGTCGCATCTGGTGCCTGCCCCGCCCTAGCTGAGCGTGCAGGCAGACCGGCGAGTGTGCCGGGCGGTTTTGCTGCCAGGGGGCGCTGGCGCTTGTTGCGCTCCGCGTGTTCGCCCTTGGCTGCCGCTCGGGCCAGGCGGGATCTGACCCCCGGGTGCACCGTCTCGGTCGCCTTTGGGGAGCCATTTGGGGGTTTCGGTGCTGTCTTTGTGTGTTGGGTAGTGCTGTCGTGTGCCTTCGTCTTGCCCGCCGCTTGTTGGATGGGTGCACTGTGGGGATCTAGGGGATTCTGTCGCGCATGGTGTCCCATGTGCTTGGGGCGGGCGGGCTATGCTCGTCACCGAAGGCTACAATGGGTAAGCGCACGCACCGCGCTTTGGCGCCGCCATATTGCTGTTTTGAGGCCGCACGGCGCGTCCTCCCCCAGCGCCGCTGGCCCATACGTTGCGGTCTACATCCCCCTTGCTTCCATCAGGTCGGTTGGTGCAACCCTGTTGCTGGGTGTTCGGGGTTCTGTGTGGCCGTCTGGCTTGACTTTTGTGTATTTTGTGTGACTTTTCGGACGGCCTGTGGGCCTGCTTGGTTCCGCCTTGCTTGACTCCTTGCCCGCTGCGTGCTGCCTGCCCCTTTGGCCTGCCTCGCTTGTTGGCTCTCGCCGTGGCTTTCCTCCCGCTCCCGTCCTTGTCTATGTCCAAGGTTGCTCTGGCCGGGTTTTTTGAGGGTGCCAGGGGTCGGCCTTGCCTGTCCTGCTCATGCGTGCTTCGGCACTGGAGCCATCGCTATGTAACCGTTCCCGTCCGAAAAAACTGCAGGTGCTGGGCATGCCGGCTCAGGACCTGTCAGCTCCCGCATTGAAGGCGCTTGCGTTGCCGCTTCATGCACAGCACCACCTGTGCAGCTTGACAAGCCTGCACCTGCAACAGTGCTTTCAAGACTGGCAAGGCGTGCACCCCTTTGACGCCTGCGTTCAAATCTTTTCATTCAGTTCCACCAAGAGCCTGCTGGCCAACCTTGCCAACCTGCGTCGTCTTGAAATTGGCAGCCTTTCATCCGATGCACCACCTGGTCGCTGCTATTGGGCTGCAGGCAGTAGCGGGCACGGTGCTTTTCTCCATGGTGCTAACCAGCTTGACGTGTTTGCGGGTGTGGAGCGCACGCTTAGAGGTTTTGCAGCAGTTTTGCGCGTTTCGGCCAAGAGCCCCGCATTTGTCAAGGCTGCAATAGCGGAACATCACGAGTGTGGTGGGCAGCAATACTCAGTTGGTTCGAAGCTTTTGGGCCCTAAGCAATGCTCTACGCGCCGCCTCGGCCCTGTCGTGCTTGCATGCGCTGGGCATGCATGTGGTGTTTCCGGACAACTGGTGTCCAGATCCCACAGCACTGTGCGATGCGCTGCGGGCCTCAACGCACCTCGCCAGCTTGCGCTACCTGCATGATGCAGCTTTGCGGCAGTAGGCTGCGGCGGCGTGCCAGGCCGTACCGCACCTGCAGGACGTGCAGACAATGCCTGTACTGTGAACCGTTAACTGTTATTACGGCTGTCTTGCAGTCGGCAATCAGTAAGATGTATGCAAGATCGGATGTTTGCAGGCGTTGACGGGGCTGATTACGGTTATGCCAGGATTTATGACATGCATATGGACGTGGTACGCCAAGGCACGCGCATAACCTTGTATGGAGGCGCAGCTGTTGCTCCGTGCTGAAAATCATGATTGTTCTTAGCCAGCCAAATGCGCCTGTTACTTGCATGTGTGCTTGCGCATGTGCGGTGAGAATATGGCGCGACTCAACCCCGCCTGCCCGCCTGCGTGCTGCGTGTTCGTGCATGCATCTGCCTGCCACAATGCGTGCTTGGGAGTCCTAGGAAACAATGAAAATGGGATAGCCCGTTGCCAACATGCAGGTTGGCCTGCCATCTCAACCTGTGGTGCGTACGTGGGGACTTGTAAGGGGCACGCGGCGTTGGTGTGTTGGTGTAATGTACTGCTGCAATGTACCGCAATAATGCGCGTGTTGCTGCATATCTTCCTAGATGGCTGGCTGCACGCATGATTTGCTGTGGCCCATCATGAACCATACCGCTGCCACCTGGGGCAAAGGCCGTAAGCAGTCACCACTGGATGGGTCATGCTCGTGACCCCAAAGGCGCGCTGAACTAGCTGAACGGGACATGCATGACCGTAGTTGTTGTTGTATACACTCGGCAAGCTAGCCAGATGCCCAAGCCCGCCTTCGAGAGGGGTTCGGGATGTGCACGCTATTATTGTGCAAAGCGTTAGATATGTTATGGCGCACAAGTCCAAGCCCGAACAAACTTTCAAGGCAAGCGACTGGGCACACAACACTCGCCCATGCCTTTGTCTGCACGTCGCTCTCAGCCAGCCACTTGGGCCCGATGGCACCAGTAGCCCGGGTAGGGGTGCCACCTGACACATGCAATTTGCGCACACGGCAGTGCGCTACGCTGCTCCATGCGGGCATGCTGTTACAGGCCAACAGATCCATGCACGCACACGTGGCCCATAGGCTCAAACACCCTAAGCGGCCCAAGCCAGGCAGAGTTGCCCGCCTATGTTATGCAGCGCTCCTCGCCTCTCTCTTGGTCGTCCGTTTGCCCTGCCATCGACATGCACGCACGCATGCGGCGGCTGGGCCTGACGGCCTCCTGATGCCTCCACGTGCGCTTTCCACGCCTCGCGCGTTCCAGGGTATAGGGATTAGGGTCTATGGTATAGCTGCCTTAGAGTAAATTTGTAGTGGCCATGTGCGTGAGCTGGGCAACCAGCTGATGGTGCGGGCGGGTGTGTGTGGCTTTGTCTGTCCTGGTCCACCCATGCATGCGCGTTTCATACCACATTCCGTTGTGTATGCGCGTCAGCATGCGTTGCGCTAGACAACGACACACGCGCCAGGTGCAGTATCGAAGGTTTGGAGCGTCCCTGCCATGTATTGGGGGTGTCATGGCGTATCCCTAATGCTGCTATGTTCTTGTTGTTTTTCTCCTCCGAGCCCCTTTACCCCCAAACCCCGTGACCCCACGCATCTAGGACGCATTGAAGGGGGTCTGCGATGCAAGGATGCGACAATACCTCCAGCAGCTGGTGCGCATGCCGCGCTGGCAAAGTTCAGGGTTCAGGGCGCAAAGGCCTAGCCTAACCCTGGGGGCACATGCAGCATATGTGCGGTACTGAGAATGTGTGTCGCTGGCTCATCGAGGCTGCATACTTCAACATAAACTCTTCGCCATCTTGACATCATGCATGGCAGCATGGGCTGGCAGCGCAGAGCGTGTGCTGAGGCCTCAGGCCGTGCCTGTGATGTATCGCTGTGCGACCGACTGTGCGCCATGGGTTGGTGTTATGCGCCATGCATGGATTGGTGTCCGCCCCTATGTAATGGGGGCATGCGCAACCGATTGGTGTCCAACACCGCGGATTGGTCCAGGATTGTGAACTGCACCGCGGATTGGTGCACAGGTGCGCCATGTATTGGTTCATGACTGGTACGCGTGCGCCTAGGATTGGTTTGAGTTGACGTCATGGATTCGTGCAAGTGTGCGCTGTGGTTTGGCGTCGTGGGGCATGGAGCACACACTGGCACGCGAATGCGTACACGCACAATCGGTGCGGATGCCTTGCTGGCCTGCCGTGCGGCCCCCCTGTGCCCCTCCCAACGCCCCCCTGACACCCCCACGGGGTTGTCAGGAAGGCTCTCCACCCCCTCGCACCTCCTCGGGAGTGTGGCGTGTTTTGGCTGTAAGCGTGCCGTACAGCAAAGGCGATGCAGTTGCAAGTACGGGCATGATGATGCACAGGGCATGCCGGTTGAAGGCAGGGCAGGGTTGTTAGGGTTTTGGCGCGCGTCTATCCTCCCTTCATTTCCCTTCGGAAGGGCGGGGGGGGGGTGGATATCCGTATCGCGATCGCACCCGCTG
>BDDA01000537.1:55949-80703 GCA_001662385.1 Chlamydomonas asymmetrica
GACGCACCGGGCCACAAGAACTACGTGCCCAACATGATCCAGGGGGCCTGCCAGGCTGACGTGGCCATCCTGGTCATCTCAGCGCGCAAGGTGGGGGGGTGCGAGGGAGGGAGGGTGGGAGGGGAGGGGAGGGTGCCGCTTGTGGTGACGACGATGCAGCTGGGAGGTTGTGTGTGTGTCACCGGCAGGGCATGGGAAGCGGGCAAAAGGAGGGGGCCGGTGGTGAGCCTGATGGTTCGAAGCGCGCGCGTGCCGCTTGGAGGCGAGCCAGTTGCATTGCTTGGCATGGGCCATCACAGACAGCCGCTACCTAGCTGGCCAGCTGAAACCCACAAGCGAGGGCTCAGGCGTGGCGGCACGAGGCGAGGATGTCTGGATGCCATACGAGGCACCGCGTGCACGTATACGCATGCACGCAGCGCCATGTGATGCACGCAGTGGTGGGGTGTGGGCTGGGCCACCATCATCACACAACCCAACCCTGCTTGTCGTACTCAATAGCCTCAGGTGCAGCCTGAGCATCGTGCTTGATTGCGAGCCTGACCATCTTTGTTGGCTTGTCCGATTAACGCCCGCACCCACCCGCAGGGCGAGTTTGAGACAGGGTTTGAGCGCGGCGGCCAGACGCGTGAGCACGCTCAGCTGGCCAAGACGCTTGGCGTGTCGCGCTTGGTGGTGGTGGTCAACAAGCTGGACTGCCCCTCGGTGTGCCTTGAGGGAGGTGCGTGAGGCCGGATGACTGATGAGCGGCAGGGCAGCAGCAGCAGGAGGGGGAGGTGCAGGGAACTGGGGATGGGGGGGTGAGGGGAAAGGATGAGGGAGGGGAAGTATTGGGTTTGGAAGTGCGGTGGAAACAGCGCACACGTGCACAGGCGGGCTTGCCGGTGTTGGTTCTGGAGCATGTGCCTGGCAGCTGCCATAGAAAAGCCGTTTGGTGTTTAGTGCGCAGCGATTTCTTGTCTGTAGGTGTTGCTTGAGTGACTTGTGCTGTAGCAGCATCAGGCAGTTCTTGGGCACATCAAGCCGGCACGGGGAGCGGATGTAAGCAACTCATGAGCAAACAATGCACAGCAAAGCTGGTGTTGTGCGCTGCCTTGCTGGTGCACATGTGACGGTGATGGTGCTTCGGCACATGACGTGCTACAACTCATGATGCATTGTCATGCATGCTCAGGCAAGTGGGACAAGGCGCGGTTTGACCAGATTGTGAACGGCTTGACGCCCTTCTTGCGGCAGTGCGGGTACAACCTGAAGAAGGAGGTGAGCAGGGCTGAGGAGGGAGGGCAGGGCTGAGGAGGGCAAGGTGGCTGCGCAGGCCCACAGGCGGATCGGGCTGGGCTGTGGCGCTCAGTGTGTGTGTGAGTGTGTGGCAGGGGGGAGGGGGGCTGGGAGATTTAGGGCCGGACTCAGAGCAATGTCCGTGTCAGGAACAGTACGCAGTTTGGGTCTAGTGCCTGAGCAGCTGCCAGGTGCAGCTGGTAGCACAGACGCTGTCACGGACCCTGGCAGACAGATCCTTGCAGCCCTGGCGCAGGCGCTGGCGCGGACGGCCGTATTGAGCGGAGGGAGAGCACCTCGCACTCAGCATACACCGCTGCACTGTTTCATCTGGTGTGCCATTTGGGCGCATTTCGGGCGTGAATGCGTGATGATTTCCGCGGCCCTGTATGCCGAAATCTGCGCAAACGCACGTCAGGCATCCCTCATTTTCCAGGCGCCCCAAGCGCTCTCCCTTACCTCAGCACACACACCACACCACCTCTTCGCACACCCAACGGCATAAAGAGCAGCAACATCACCCACTATCCTCCTGCGACCGCTCGTGGCGCTGCTGCTGCTGCTGCTGCTGCTGCTGGCGCGCGCAGGTGTCGTTCCTGCCAATCGCCGCCCTGTACGGCCACAACATCAAGGACCCTGTGCCTAAGGAGATGTGCGACTGGTATGATGGCGGAGCGCTGTTCGAGGTAAACCCAGCTACGTTGAGGCAGCCAAGGGCCTGTGCTGGAGGCTGGAATGGTTTCGAGTGGTGACAAGGGTAGCTAGGCGCGTCATGGAGGAACCTGGCTGGCAGTCGGTTGAGCAACGCGATTGGCGGGTTTTCACTCATGCTATAGAGCATGTAACACTGCCTTCCCTGCCAAAGACAAGTGGTTCAGCGCACATCCTGGCATGGCGAACACACACTTTGTGGGTGCCATCACCAACAAGCCCAAGGCTAAGGCCCTTCCATGCGTCTGCCTGTACTACACACATCTCAAGGCGCCCAAACACGTTTCGCGCTTGTTTGTTACTCACGGAGAAGCGAAACGCGTGTGCCTCCCACGCGCATGCAGGTGCTTGACAACATCGACCAGGTTGAGCGCAACCCCATGGCGCCCTTCCGCATGCCCATCGTGGACAAGTGGAAGGACATGGGCACCATCATCATGGGCAAGAGCGAGGCCGGCTTCGTGCGTGTGGGGGACGTACTGCAGATCATGCCCAACAAGTGAGCGGCCCTGCTGACACCCACATGCCTGCTGGCTGGCAAATGCATCGACACAGCTCACAAGTGCATCGAGCAAACGGCGGGCGAATTGCAGATGGTGCATCAGAACACATACGCACAAACCCGGTGTTTAGGGCTGGTTTTTGCATCTGCACATCAGCATATCTGCACATCTGCACATGTACCAAAGGGCATCCGCCCATCCTTCCATGCATTCACATCATACGTTCTCATTCGTGCGACGCTTGTCCCGCCGTACCGCCACACCATGCTGATGTGCATGCACACACCCTCACGTCGCACCGTGCTTCCGATGTGACCGCTGTCGATGTTGCTGCTGCTGCCGTTGCTGCTGCCTCTGCCGCCGCTGCCCTCTGTGTCAGGCTGCGCGTCAAGGTAGAGGCGGTGTACCGTGATGAGAAGGAGGCGCCCGCCGCCATGAGCGGAGAGAACCTGCGCCTGCGCATCAGCGGCGCGGAGGACACCGACATATCAGCGGGCTTTGTGTTGAGCTCCATCAAGAACCCCGTGCCCATGGTCACGCAGTTTGAGGCGCAGGTGGGTCGTTGAGTGCTGTGGCGGTGGCTGACCTGGTGCCTGGTGCCTGTCGAGTGGGCTTAGGGGGATGTTGGGGTGGGTGCCGTTGCGCTGACGGGCTGGCAGCTACCGTGGATATCGTTCAATGGGGCCGCTGCTGGCTTGCACTAACTGCAGGCCTTGCCAGCAGCCGAGACCGGTCCTTCAACGGAAAAGCTTGTTTTCCACGTTTTTGTTGACTGGGCCACTGCGGTGGCAAAGCTCATAAGGAATATGATGGATTGATGGAGGTGGATTCAGCGCTGCATAGGAAGTCAGTTGTGGTGGTGTTGAGCCGTGAGTCCGCGGGCGAGTCCCCAGCCGGCGTGTGGATGCCCGCCTCAAATCGTCACCCCCCAAATTCAAAGACCATTCCACCGCCGCCCATCCACACTGCATCTAGCTCCCCGCGGAGCTGAGCTCATGCATGCTGCAAGTGGCAGCACAAGCACCACTGCCGCCCCAAGGCAATGCTTGCACCATAGCCCTCACTGTGTTGATAACAACATTGGCTTTGCAATGCCCTGACTGCCACCACGCTGCTTGCGTTCTTGTTGCCCAACTGCTTGCCCTGACCCCTCTCATCCACCGGTGTTGCATGCTTTGCCCCGAGCAGATCATGATTGTGGAACTGCTTGAGCACAACCCCATCTTCACGGTGGGCTACAAGTCGATCCTCCACATACACACCGCGGTAGAGGAGTGTGAGGTGAGCGAGGGAATGCACACGTGAAGGGGGGGACGATTGTGCAGGGAGGGCTGGTTGGGGGTTTGGAGGTGGCAGGGGTGTTTGGAATGGGACTGTCTGGGAGGAGGGGGTCAGGGCAACTCGGGTGTGTTCACATGGGGCAGATGGCAGGCCTGGGCCTTGGATGGTTCCCAAAGCTTGGTGCCTGGTGCGCTACTGGGCAGGTCATGTGCAGTGCTGCACTGCCGGTGGCCACGCAGGGGTTGCTGTGTGAGGTGTGCCGCGTGGTTGCCTCATCCATGCGATGCCGACTTGCCCCACACCCCATTGTAGCTACCAGCAGTGCGTTATTGGGTTATTCCATAGTACATTTTGCGCTCAATTGACCGCCCGCGCTGTTGCTGCTGCTGCTGCTGCTGCTGTTGCTGCTGCTTGCTACGCCCGGGGTCTTGGTTGGGGGCGCCTGGCAGGTGACCAAGCTGATCTACGAGCTGGACATGAAGACCAAGGAGCAGAAGAAGGCGCGGTACATCAAGACGGGGGGCGTGTGCGTGTGCCGCATCGCGGTGGAGCGGCCCATGTGCATCGAGACCTTCATGGACGTGGCGGCGCTGGGGCGCTTCACGCTGCGCGACGAGGGCCGCACCATCGCCATCGGCAAGGTCACGCGCATCCCCAAGAACCACTGAGCAGCCACACAGCCGCCAGCCAGCAGCATGCAGCCAGCACCAGCGGCCGTCATGCGCTGTACCGCAAGCAGGTGGACAGCGTGCTGCAACTGAACTGCGCAGGCGCCTGGATTGCACCACGGCATAGGAGTGCCCAAGGGCCGGCGCTCTATCTCCCATCCACACACACACACAGCCGCAATCACGCATGATTGGATTGAGACATTGGCACCATGTCTCCAGCATTCAGTCTTTGCCACATCCGGAAGCTCTAAACGCAAATTCATGTGGTAATTTGCTGGATGTATGGCAGGCAGGATTGGACGCTTGCACCACCAGCCACCTGCTGTTGTGTCTATTGACAAAGATGAAGGTGTGCTGAACCAAGGTTGTGGTGCCTAGGCTGGTATGACAGTACGCATGGACCCGTCCTCCCCGCACATCATCATGGCTGCTTTAACCATAAATGGCCCGAGCAATCGGCCAAGTGTGTAAAGTCAATCGATCAATCAAGGACAAAGCAAGTCGGCTGGACCCAAACACTGGTTGAACAGGTTTCATGACTCCATTATCATTATGCGTGTAATTATCGTACGGTTGTTTGGTTTGACCCAGCCTGTGTCACTCAGCATTGTCGGAGCTGGCAGTTGCTGTGCTGCGCCAACCACTGAAGCCCTGATGTCATCTGGAAGTTGGAACCTGCCGCTGGATGCATAGCCTGCAGGTCGGCACGCATTCATACTCTATGCATGGCCCCAGGGGAAGCAAACAATCCTAACAGACACTGCTGCTCTATTCTCACGCGGTTCACACTGAATGGCCCCACGCGACCCAGCAACTCTCAACAGTTGACCCACTGCTACTGGCGCGAGCGCACGAGAGGCGCGTTGGAAGCGCAACGGCCCACAGTCCGTCATGCTCGGCAGTTGCTTAAGGCCAGGCCCGACACACAGGGTGCTAGGTCTGTGCTAGGTCTGCCGAGCCTGCAGCATTGCCTGTGTGAGCAAGCCACTTGTGCAACCACATGCATGGCACTGATCGCATCCGTTAATCCCGTACCCAGCAGTCGCTCAATCTTAGCTCGCGTGCCATTGCCTGTCCCACTCCACAGCTGCATTCACGCACGTGTACCACCTTGTTTCTGCTGAGCAGCTTGGACCTTGGCGCTGCGGGAGTCTATCTGCTCGTGCCTCGCTCTTGCGCACGCAGGTAGTTGACGCTTTGCTGCGCGAGCTGGGAGGCTGCTTTTCCCGCAAGTAAGAGCTTGCTAGTGCTACGTGATTGTTGCTTATGTCTAGCAGAGAGGTAGGAAAGTGCACTGGCTTTAGTATGGGCTTGCTGCTGGCTGGGGTGCTCTCATCGTTGAGTACTGCCCAGCAGTGCTCACGAGCACAGCCGCAGCTGGACCAGCTCAGACACCCGAATGTGTATTCCTGTATAGACATCCTGCTCTCGCTGTGCAAGTACGTCCAGTTTCGGGACCAGCAGAGTGGCATTTTGTTTGCGGCAGCCATCAGGTCAGCAGCCCACGTCAGCCCGGACGCCTCGCAAGGCAGCGTCGTAACCTGGCCCAGCCTGTATGTGATCCTTAGATCTTGGCGCGTTGATGACTGCATGCAGGCTGCCAGTGGACATCGTTTGCTGTGTGTGGAGCATTGCGCGGGTGGAGGCGGGGCGCGACGGCCGCGTGGCCCACGGGCTACACGGGCCCCCCGTGCAGCTGCTGCGTCTGTCAGGGCACACACGACAGCGTCAGTGACGGTCAGTGAGTGTGTGGTGGTTGCTCGCGGGGTTGCATTCCCCTGCCCCGTGTGGTTGCATGATGCAAGCATGATGCAAAGGTTATTGCAGGCAGTCCCCCTAAGGGGCCAACTGCCACGGGCCTGCAACATAAGGAAGGCGGGACGCATAGCCGTGCATGCTATGCACGTGTTTGAGTGGGTGCGGACATGCAAGTGTGTCCACAAGGTTGTAGAGGTGTTCGGTGGTTGTGCGTGGCGGACCAGCTGCAGGGGCACAAGCACGCGCGTGGACATATCGCATCATCATCATGTATTCATCATGTGATAACACCATGCATGCATGCATGGGTTTGAGCGGTCAACAATCAGAAGGCAACGAGGTGTCTAGGCATGTGAAAGCGCACATGCATTTTCAATAGGCTAGCTGACAGCGCACGAGGCACTAATTTCCTCGCCTGAAGACAAGGGATGGGTGTGGGCCTTCGCACTAGCAAGTGAAGCCAAGGTGCGCCACAGGCCACCGTCACGCCACCGCCTACACGCGCGGGTCGGGCGTGAAGTGCACCGGCAAGGGCGCTTCAAAGCTGTTGGCTATTGCCATGTGCCTGTGTACATATCTGCTGCTGTTTGGGTCATGCTGCAACCAGAATGATGCGTACATGGCATGTTTGCACCAGCATCATCGGATAGGCTGGCAATGTTTGGGGTATTGATGCAAGGGGCACGCGTCAGTGTGTTGCGGTGCCAACGTGCTGTGTGTGGGATTGATCGACAGGATGTTGCCGAGTGTGTGTGCCCACCTGGTCTTGGGTGGGCTCCGAGTGAGGCAGCCTCAAGTAAGTAGCGGGTGGGCTACCCTGGTGTAAATCCACCCTAGTCTGAGTGGGGTAGGCTGGGTCAACCCACCCAAGGTTGCCTCACCCTTGATCAGCCCACCTGTGGATTTGAATGGGTTGACCCAAACATCCGTAGCTTGTCCAGCCCACCCTAGCCAACCTCAGCCAGGCTGCCTCAGTGCCCCACTAGCCCCACCGGAGCAAGTGCCAGCCCGTCCAGCCCAGCCAAGCAATACTCTGCCAAGCTTCCCCACTTTCACCATTGTCACCTTGCTCAACCCTGCAAACCTCACCCAGCCTGCCCCTTCTCAGTGGATACTAATCCGCTCACCCCACCCAAGCAACCATGAAGCTGGTTGCCCCTCCTAGCAGGTGCCAACCTGTACGCTCAGCCATAGCCTTGAACGGGCATGGCCAGAAATACATAGAAGCACCCGCCCACACTCGGTTGCACAACTATACGCACACACGTTTAGTCGACATGCGCATGCACAATACGCCTGCATACGCATAGCCGCGTACGCATACACGTACAAGGTTGGGCCATAGACTCACACGCATGCGGATTTAGTTACTGGAAGGCGTATTCAGACCAGCATGCAAACAGCCATTTGATTATGCCTGCACATATTGGCCTTGCAGGCAAACTTCGGTGCACAAACCACATATCATGATTGCCTTGAACACAGCAAGTGCCACCATGCGCTTTGCATCACACACCTTCTACGCATTGTTGTTGCAGGTCAGACAGGTGATGCAGCGCCCTGTAGTAGTTGATGCCGCGGCCCCCCTCTTGGCCGACGTCGCTGCCATGCCGGTCATCGTATGCGTTTTGCCAGACCCCATCTGTCTATACGTATGGACGGGCAGGTTTTGGCAAGGCGCACGCCATGACCAGCAGCGGCGTCGGCCAATCAAGGGAGCCGGAATGGCATCAACTACCAGGTGTTGAGCTTGAGCGTGGTTGTAGACAAGCGTGAACAGACAATTGCCTGCATATGCTGGTGGCACCGGCGCAGGCGTTGTTGCGGTGCAAGCGTGCATCTGGTGCCTGTGCCCGCTTCTGGCAGTCCTTGTACAGCGCACCTGCTCGCTAGTGCCCTTGCATGGTTGCTGCATGCTGAGCGCTGCCGCGTTGTCGGCGCGCGCCTCAGTGACCTTGCGCTTTCACAGCCCGCGATTGTCCGCCACAGTAACGGTCAGCGTCAACGCATATATGGGCACTGACCCTGTGTCCATGCATCCACCCCGTATACGCGGTGCCCCTCTCTGACACAAATGACGTTTGCTACAATCTACAATGCGATCTGCAGTACGCACTAAACGTTGCTCCGTCCGCGCTTGTTCAACACGCGCATCATGCTCGACTCAACAGCTTAAATGTTTGGCCACAGAGGCTCAAAGCGCAAAGTGCCGAGTTGACAACATTTGCCTCACTGGTTACGAACGTTAACTAGTGGCTCATAGCGCGTGACAGTTCATTGCAAAGAGACTTTTCCCGGGCTCGCAAAGCTTGTGCGCGCACTGTCCTCGATTAGCCACCGCACCATACATACTGATCCATACTACCGTAATAGAGCAGCACGCAAGGTCAAGCAACGTGATGTCGTGCATTTCATTAAAGGTTCAAAACAAAACAAAGATCGCCCTGGTTTGCAGCTTTCACTCAGAGTAAATTTTGCTGCGCGGCTTACAAGCAAGGCTGGCAAAAGAGTTAGAACGGTTGCGCCGGCGCTGCAGCTGAGTACCTGCCCTTGTAGTACGTGGACTGGAGCTCTTGGAGCTCTTGATCCAAGTACTCCGAGGGCGCGGCCGGTGTTCGGTTGCAGCGCAAGCGCAGCCTTTCTAGCTCTTCCGCAAGCCCTCGTAACCACTGTTGCGCACGTACCAACATTGTGCATGCAGGTCGCTTGCCGGCCCGCTCCTCGGCGTAATCCTCGTGCTTCCCATAATGCTTGTCAGTGCCTATGCCTGGCTGCTACGGCTATGCCTTGCCGCATTGTTGGCATGCATTTCTGTGGGCTGTGGGCTGTGGGCTGGTGCGCGGGCTAGGTAGCTATGTGCTTGCACGCGACTCGGCTGCACTCGGTGGCACTCAACCCCGGCGTGTTGGGCGCCGTGCTACGCGCGCGCGGCTGTCCGCCACACACCCCACACCAGTAACTCCACATCAAGCGCAAGTGCGAGCACCGCAAGGCCCATGGAGGTGCATGCCAGCAACACGGCAGCGCCTAGGTCCTGCCGCGCTGCTGGCGTGCACCTCCGTGCGCCTTTCGGCGCTCGCACGTGCGCCTCCTATGGAGCTGTTGGTATGGTGTGTAGCGGACAACACAGCGTCAGGTTGCATGCGGCGCAAGCATTACGGCCCAAACAGTTCCACAGCGGGCGCATGTGCGGGCGCAAGTCCCACGGAAGTGGCTCGGCGGCGGTGGAGCACCGACTCAACTGGGGGCTGATGCTTGAGGCCGGCATCCATGCGCCGCCCGGGGCCTCGCGTGGGAACTCGCGGCGTGTAGGCGGGGTCGGCCAGATTAGCGGGCCTACCTCGCATGAGTTGCAGCGCGGCTTACTAGGCCCAGCGGAAGAGCTCCCCCCTCCGCTAGCTCTTGTAAGTTGCGCAGCAACTCATGCAAGGTCAGCCCACTGATTTGCCCGACCCCGCCTACACGCCGCGAGTCCTCGTGCGGCGCCCCAGGCGGCGTCTGGATGATGGCCTCAAGCACCGGCCCCCAGTTGAGTAGGCGCTCCACCGCCGCCGAGCCACGTTGCATCCAATCGGTGATGGATGGCGTAGTTGGAGTTCTCCTCATCAGGCAGTGCAACCGTGCTGCTAGCTAGGGTGGATGCACATGATTCACTCACATCCCTCGGCTGCGCGCCGGCATTGGATGCAGGGCGCTTGGCAGCCCGCTCTTTATCGCTATCCTCGTGCTGCCGAGGACGCTTGCGGATGCCCTTGCCAGGTTTTCGCATTGTATGCTAGGTTTTGCCGCACGTACCGCGCTTTGGGGCAACCAGCTATATTCCTGAGGCAACACGGTTTTGTTTTTTGGACGGGAAAGGTTACACACCGATGAATTCGCTGATCCTTCGCTATGCAACCTGTCCCGTCCGAAAACAAAAACAAGCAGGCCCACGGGCCGTCCGAAAACTCACACAAAAGTCAGGCCAGACGGCCACACACAACCCCGAACACCGTGCAACAGAGCAGCACCAGCCAACTTGACGGAAGCAAGGGGGGAGGTAATCCGCAATGCACGGGCCAGCGGCGCCGGGGGAGGACGCACCGTGCGGCCTTAGGAAAGCAATGGGGTGGCGCCAAGCACGGTGCGTGCGTGCACTTGCCCTTCGGTGACGCACACGGCCCGCCCCCACCAAGCGCAGCTGACACCTACCAGGCACCACAGGATCCCCACATTGCACCCAGCAAGCGGCGGACATGATGAAGGCACACGACAGCACAAACCAACACACAAAGGCAGCACCGAAACCCCCAAACGGCTCCTCCAAGGCGACCGAGACGGTGCGCTCGGGGTTCTGATCCCGCCTGCTGGCCCGAGCGGCAGCCAAGGGCAAACATGCAGAGTGCAGCAAGCGCCAGCGCCCCCTGGCAGCCAAACCGCCCGGCACACTCGCCGGTCCGCCTGCACGCTCAGCTAGGGAGGGGCAGGCACCGGGCGCGACGCCGTGAGCAAGACCTCCAAAGTCTCCAGCTGGTCCAGATGCGTCGCCGCGCGCGTGCGGCATAGGCCGCTGTCAACCCACACCCGGACAAACGAGTCCTCTATAGGCTGGACATCCGAGTGCACCCGCAAGAGCTGGTGCGGGCTGCTCAAGGCCAGATCCCCATGGAGCTGCGCGCGGTTGAACTGCAAGAGCAGTCGACAAAGTAAGAGCAGGGGCACCCACCTCACAGCTGCATACAAATTCCAGATTACTGAAGCCCACACACCCACATGCAATACATGCTGACATGCAGCACACACCGATAGGTCTCAGATCATGTCGGGTCCAGGTGGCTAGCACAGGGCAGCAGGGCAGCGGCCGAGTAGGTAGCACAACAGTGCCTCCACATCAGCCTTGGTACGATCAGGCCAAGGTGCGCAAGTTGGGAAGCCTGTATATCAGCGACATCGGGGTTGACACGCAAGCAGCCAGGTCCATGACACCCGTGCCTTCACAAAATGACTTGTCTAGGTTGACATACATGGCCTTGGTTGATTGCGCGTCAACGCTAGAGTCGCTGATATACAGGTTTCCCAACCTGCGCACCTTGGCCTTGCGGTGGCTTGAGCAGTGAATTGCAGGGTGGTGGGAAAACTGCCACTTGCATGGAAGCGTCAATGCACTTCAAGCGTTGCGTTCCTTGTCCCTAGCCAACCTCACGCACATGGACATGATTAGCTTGGAATGCATGCACGCTAAGGTGTTTGGCGGTTTGTTTCTCAGTTGCCCCCACCTGTTGGGCTGACACGGCTGCACCTGCAATGCAACCACATTTAGCATGGCAGCTGGCAGTCGTTGGCGGCATCGTTTTTGGAGGCTGACGTGCAGCGAGCTGGTGAGGACACGTACCATCCGCGTCGGGAGGTTGGAACTTGCAGATCAGCAAGTTCCAACGTGCCAACGCGTACGGCGCGTGCACTACGTGCACTCACCAACTCAACGCACCTCAACCTCACAAAGCAAGGTCCGCGCCCGTGTCCAATTTATTGTTCAAGAAGTTGAGCGTTGCACTTATCGAACAATGAATTGGACACGGGCGCGGACCTGGCAGGGATGGTGAGCGCGGCAGCCACCTGCACGGGTTGACGGAGCTTGCATATGCCCATGATCACTGGCACGCCCGAGGGTGTTGTCAAGGTCTTTGGCTGGTCGGCGTCTCCGACCAGCCTCAGCGCACTGCAGACGCTGTGCCTTCGGGGTCAAGAATTATCAGAGACTGCAGCTACGGCTCTTGCTTTGGCGCTGCAAGCCAAGCACATGAGCAGCTTGACGCGGTTGCATTTGGTCCGCTGCAGGATTGACAACCATGGCGTGCACGCAGTGCACCCACGCGTTGCGTTGTTTGCAAGCAATGCCGCTATGAACCTCGCTAATTGCACGATTTGGAATTCACGGACTGGTTATGCAAAACACAGGTTCTGGTGATTTAGGTCAGCGTCTACCATGCGCATGTGTTCATCGACTTTATCCGCAATCCCACTGACTTGCTGTGAGGAGGTGCTACCATACCTGTTGGCAGCTAGCCGATGCGCTAGATGCGCGCTGCTTGCCACGCCCACGATGTGACTGCTTGAGTTCAACTCTTTAAAGAGTACATGCATGCACGTTCTTGCCACGGGGCTGCCAGGGTAGGTTTGGGGGTCGGCATATTATGGAGCGGATTTGGGGCAATGGGGCATTGGTTTTGCAATGCAAGGCGATGTAACCCACCACGGTTTGCAAAACGAGTGCCCCAATGCCCCAATGAGACAGGAACCGACACAGTTGGGCACAGGTGGGGAGGTCGGGCAGGCCTGGGCGCTGGTGACCATGGGGGAACGGGGGGTTGGGGGGCGGAGGTCATGCAGGTCAGTCACGCATGGCGGTGGGATGATGCAGGTCACAACTTGTGGCATGTGCGCAGTGGCACTTATGCGGTGCTTTGGCATTACGGCGTTTCAAAGCAACGCGCTATTGGAACTTGGCATGTGCGTTTATGGTACCTGCGCCGTGTGGCTGTCGCATAAGCATTAGCAGCTGTCAGCGGCGAGCAACACCCACTGCATGGGATGCAGCCGGCAAGCCGCATACTGTGGGTGTATCCACCGTTCAATGTAGTGCTGCAGCTACCTGCACACCACAGCATTGCAGCCGAGGCTGCTGTTGCTGCTGCGCTTAAGGCCAGCAGCGGTGGAAGGCCTAGCGTCTGCTCAGCTTCTGCTCACATGCATGGTGGCAACCTTTCCGCTCTGGGGTTGGCAATTATCACTGGGTTTGATTTGCTGCCAACTAGTCAGCAGGCTGATGATGCACTCACCCTATGGATCAACACTGGCAGGGTAGGCAATATGTGCTCTTTGTCGTTGCGACGCCTGGTGAAGCCGCAACAGGGCCTGCAGTGCGTGCCCCAGCTTGTGATGGTGCCTCATGATGCTTCCATTGCCCTGCTGTAACCTCCACACTGCATACCGCCGGCGCGTGGTGGCCAGGCGCAGTCGTTGCGTGATGGTCAGACTCACCGCAAGGGTCCCAGAGGTGGACGCCAGGAGGAACGAGGTGTTGTGGCGGTACTCGCAGCACACAACCTGAGTAATCTGCATGTACTGCATACACCCCATGTACCACATATATAACTGGGCCACTTCCCATGGCATGCCAGGCATCTGAGTTGTAATCAAGCTGGCGCCACTGGCGCATGCTGTGCCATGTATGCACGGCATGGTTGACAATTCACACATATTTACAGCCCACCCAGCACAGCACGCTGGCGTGCATGGCACACGCGTGATCAAGCAGCCACTGCTCAAATGCACACCGGTTCTCAATGCGATTAGCATGGGGATACCTGAATAGCCTTATCTGCAGCAATGATGATGCATGAGGCTGCTGCATGACAATCCGTTTGGTGTTGTCAGAGGCATGCGTGACCTCTACAATTGTCGCCAGACATGCAGGAGGAGCACCGCCATGGCAACAGCAGCAACCGTGAACCTTGCTGTAATGCACATGGGGACATGATGGGTAGCATACGGGTGCTGAAGCAACCTGGTTGCTCTGTTCATGCTTCCTGGTGTGATCAGCATTCAGGCTGACGTTGACCACCACCCTTACCAACTCGACATTGCAGCCGTTGAGAGAGTGGTGTGGTTTGTGCGTTCGGCTGGCACGAGGATGTGCTTGTGGTGCATAGGCTGCCGCTAGCTGCCGCACCGCATGAAGGTGCCTTCACTGATTCTGATACATGCTTCGTCACTTCGGTGTGTACCATAGCTTGTAGACGCTCAGTATCATAGGGTCAGTATCATCGACGGTTTTCCCTCGTTGACACCGGGGCTGCTCCACCAGGTTTTCACGCGTCTCAGCGCTTTGAAGCGTGCACAACAGGGCAACAGCAAGCGACTGTCGGACGGGAGGAGTCAAGTCCCGGTGTGCTGCAGCTGGCACGGGCAGATGAGTGCACACAGTGGTCGAGGCAACACATGGTAGTTTAGTTACACACTTGCTGGTGGGCTCGATTCTATGCCTTGGAAATACGTTGCACGTCCATGCAATGTATGTGTACAATTATTCTGCAGGCAGTGAAGGTTTTTGTAACAGCACACCGCATGTGGCGGTGAAGGACATACAAACAGGTGATGTCGCACAAGCCTGGCAACAGCTGTTATGTGCGTGTACGCACTGTTGCAGGGAGCAGGAGACAAGAGCAAGCGCCACCCTCGAAAGCAGCTCAATGCTAGCAGCGCAAGCTTCAGATTTTATGGTTTTGCTAAGGATGCATCCCGGGATGGCGCTCTTGGACTGCACAATGCAGCTGCCAGCCGTACCGGATGCATGGGATTTTTGTGGATGTATGTATGGTGCACAATCAAAGCAGCATGGGACCAGCTGAGACATCTGCAGCATGACATGGGACGGCACCAAGTTGGGTAGCTACTACTCCCGCAACCCTGCCATAGTCTAGGCTTGCGCCTGAGAACTGAGAAGCAGGCAGGCTTGGATCCTCTCACCTCCAAGGCATGCGATCACTCGGGGCCGGATCGGGGTAATCCAATGCACATGCACTGCTGGCACAGGTAAAGGGTGCATGCCAAAGGAAGATTCAGGTTAGACACATGCAGGCCAGGCCAAAGAGGCAGTCAAGCACTGCACCGCCGAGCAGGCAAGAAATGCACACGTGCATGAGGGGACAGGGAGGCGAGTGGCAAGTGTGACAACCTGACCTGGGACGCCGTACGCAGCGATTAAAGTGCAAACATATTGTGGACGGAGTCCATACCCCTTAAATAGTACGCAAACAATCTTGGCACTTGACGGGCCGCACTGGGTAACTGACGGATCATTTAGGTATTCACTGGATGGCTGCAGCAGGGTATGCAACGCGCCCTCTGCTCTGAGTGCAGAAGTAGACGCAAGCTGGTTGTGTCTTAACAGCGCATGCTACAGATCCAGGCAGGCCGGTGTGGCAAGCAGCAGGTGCACGCTGTGCGGCAATGCATATATGTCAAGCACCAAGTGTGCCTTCGTCTCACCTCAATCGTTCAGAGAAGAGGTGCACGCGCATGCAAGCTGCATGTGTTATGCACATATGTGACGGGCATGCAAGCAAGGCGGCAGCAAGTGTGAGTACACTGGCAGAACGGAAGAGAGGCAGAACGCAACATGCTGTGCTTGAAGGTCGGCAGAAACAAAGACGCGTGAGCATCCAAGCGCGCCATGGAAGAAGGCCCCTAAAATGCGTGAATGCGAGCCAAATGGTGAGACCTGGGAGACACGATCGCATGGTGCAATGCTCATATAGCAATCGGGTACACAATGGGAGCGCCAACGCACATCCCATGCGAATGTGACAGCCAAAGGCGCCGTCGCATCAATGAGCAGGGGAGTGGTAGTTGGCTAGGCTGAGGAGGGTACAGACAGACAACAATGCTGGAGTACCAGAGATCACAATGCGCAAGGGTCTGTGGGCATCCCGTGCGTGCGGCAAGGCAGACGTGAGGCTGATGTGCGTGTACATGGCCACACAGCATAGCGTAAGAGTTGTGTGCATGAGCGGGCCGTCAACACCAAGTCAAGGTGACGTTGGTGTGACGTTGAAGGGCAGCAAGCCCACATGCAAGTTACAGTACCTTCGCTATAACCCTGCAAGCATGTTGAGGCAGCGCAGCGGACCACCGTGGATAGGGGCCGTGCGTGCATCAGGATTAGCTAGCTTGCTTTGACATGAGACATTATGCACAGCTAGGGCCCTGGCTGATACAACAGCAGACAGGGGCAATACAAGCAAGCCTGCACCCCCAGGAACCCCAAACCCAGGCCGGGCATGTACCAGAACCGGGACCGACTACAACACAAGGTAGGGACAGTCTCCTAGTCACCAGGCACGCCAAAGCGCACATACAGTCAGTGACAACAAGGCAGGGGGAGCACCAGCACGCACAATGGCGGACCGTCCCAAAACACAGGTTAGCCATTCTAGCCATTCCTTGCTCGCGTTAGGACTGGGGCGATTAGCAAGCAAGCGGTGCAAACGCATTGTGCTGCCTCGCCTCACTGGAACACCTGCTTGCCCCGGGAGCGCCTTGAGGTTTCTAGTATGTTTGGAGGGGAGCGTAGACCCGACCGAATGTGACCTTAGACCTCAACGTCCAACATTGGATCAGGATTAAAGCTGCAGGCGCGTCCGCCAATCAAGACACTCAGCCTTCACTTGAGCCGGCTGGGCATCCGCGGGGCTGATCAGAGGCGTCACCCCTCGTCCCTTGACCGCAGCGCCCCTCATCGCCGGGTCTGTGCCTGCATGCAACAGCGCATGCCAGGCAGGGTTAAGGTGAGTGAGAGTGTGTGACATCCAGGCAGGCAGGTGACACATATGAGGGCCAAAGTTGATGGTCTGAGCGGTCGTGCAGGATGTCATATGCACGACTCCCAATCCTCTCAACACTCTCAACACAGAGAGCATACGGTGATGCCATACTCTACTAGCACTCCTATAGTACATGTACTGCGAACATGATCACACAATATGGTACATTGCCAAGTGAGGCCATGCCCCAGGCATATATTGATATACCGGTAGACATGTATGGTATGTATGGACATAATATCATATGTATCACATGTAAGAGTACCTTGTGGCATGAGCACCTCGACTTGAGCCCCAAGACCCCATGGAGTCAGCTCCTCTCCAGGTTTGAGCTGCGCGAGTCGCATGAGGCCATCATTGGCCTTTACACTCATCGCCTGGGGCGTTTGTCCCTGCAGGACCGACAGGTTGTGCCGCACGCGGTACTTGTAGCGGCCACGAGAGCTGTATACGTCCGGCTGTGACGGCCGAACAGTCTTCTTGAGCACCGTTGCGTCTCCGGCCTGCTGAAACAGCTGTGGTTGCAGCGGCGCCCCGCTTGTGTTTTGAAGGACTCGCGCGTGCACCTGGTGCTGGTACATCACCGGCTGGTCGCCAACCTTCTCCCCGCCAAGCGGCGGGTTCCAGCAGTGTACCACGGTCCCGTTTGCCTGCTGCCGCACGACATGGTCCATGACCGTTGTCTGGTTGATGTCCAGCTGGAGTTCCTCCACAGGCCCCAGGATGACAAGATCGCCTGCAGCCAGCAGTTTGGACCGGAGCAGGGGATGGATGTGGATTGTCTGCATGTGACGCTGTGGATGCCATGGAGCCATGCATCATGTACGCCTAATCTCCAGGTAGTCAACAGTAATGCCATTATGCGAGTGCGTGCTGCCTTGAAATGATCCTTACATGCAAGCATTGCATGCATACATGGCTATGGGGCAGGCCGTTGCCCACGAGTAGGGCCAAGGGGCCCGGGTCGTTCACAACACACCTCGATACGCCTGGGCAAGAAGCCCGACGACAACATGCTTCAAAGTGCACAGAAGCTGCTGCCATTGTACAGGTTGGGCACTCAATTGTTTGGTTTTGGTGTTGCACTGGGCCGGCGCTGCGGCGTTACATGCAAAGCTGTGATACCCAAGGCCGCCAAACCGCGCACACGCCATGATGGTACTGCACTGACACCAACACTCTGAGCCGCACTGTTCAACGTATGTACACCCAGATGGCCGTGTGCAAGCAGCCCTAGTACCTGGCACAAGTTGCTTACTCTGTTGACAACTGAGACATCATGATGGAAGAGATGCACACGTGAAATGGAAGTGCATGGGCATGCTATGGTGGTGCACAAGTCTATTACCTTGGGCGCCGCCCACCAGGCTGTTGCGTGCCACCAGGGTGTAGGTGCTGCCCAGCTTCAAGCCGTTGATGATGAACGCGGCAGTGGTGGCTGGGCTGCCCGGGTCGTCAGGTACGGCCTGGATGCTGGCCTCCGGGGCGGGGCCGGTGCCGGATGCGGATCGCACCTCCACCAGGTATGAAGGAGACAAGGTGGCAGGTGCCCAGCTTGGCTGCATGCACACCATAAATCATTCAAGTGTCTGAGCCATGTTTTGAAGCGCAACACGTCGTCATGTGTTTAGAGGGTTTCACACCTGGGAGCTTTGCAACACGCATAGATGCGGACAGACAGCACCGAAGCGAGTCCAGCATGTCTAGAGGGTGCCATGATGTGTTAGGTGCAATGCAATGGGAGGCTAAGGAGGCTATGCATGAGGGGAAGGGCGGCAGGCCAGGTGGCGCTGTGGTATTGCTGCGCCTCACCAGGTTGTGCCGGTCAGCGAACGCTGCGTCCCACGCCACCTGCGGTAGCACAGCACATTGATTGACATGCAGCAGGGAGAGTATGCGCTAACACTGGTGCACTGCCTTCATGAGTGATGATGATACCAGCGAGTCATGACAGCGAGTCATACGATTCGTGCCAAACTTGTACCAGCTACTGCAGTACGGCCAACACACGTGTATGCTGCTTAGCAATTTCACCGTTTGACGTGCATGCGCACATGTGGCCGGTCAATGCATGCCCTACGCAGGCGCTGGTTGGTAGGACAGCAACAGCAGCAACATACGTCGGTACATGGGAATGCACCATGAGGACTGTCTGCAGGTTCGTGCCCATCCGGTTTCAATCCGGCTTACCTTGTCCCACCAGCACCACAGCCCATTGTCTCGCCGTTGGACCTTTAGGTGACACGGAGCCGGCAGGCGCACCAGAGGAATAGCAGGCAGAAGCCCAGCACGCAGGCCGGGCACGCCGACAGTGCATGGCACCCATGCAGTGCTGCAGGACCATCCTTGGGTGTTAGTGCCACTGGCAACCCGTGCTGCCAGCCCCACCACGCAGCCCATGCTGCCCTGCATGAGCCAAGGGGAGTCTGCCGTTGTGAAGCGGGTTGTGGCAACACCGCCTGGGGCCGGCAACACGTTGCTGGTCAACTGCAGCGCGCTGCCGGACGGTGATGTCACCAGGTAGTTGCATGAGCTGCCTGCATCGAAGTTCTGTGTGATAGCCCAGGACACGGTCAACGCTGCTGAACCAGACTGGTCACACTCAAACTGCAGCTTTGGGGCGCCGCTGGGGCTGATAAGGGGCCGTGGGTTGTAGGCCACAGGCACCAGTGTGGTGGTCCAGCGGCTAGCCAGCGCCACACCCGACTCCCCCAAAGCCCACACTGCCACGCGCAAGCGCACGTCCTTCGGCAAGGACCCGGGTGGCGGCCACGACGGGTCACGGTTCCTGAGACTATCCGCCCAGTCGCCCAGGCTCAGCCGCACGTCATACACACCTTGCATGACAGTCGTCTCAAGCAGGACGAGCTGCCATGAGGAGCCGCCATTATTGCTGGCCGCAACCCGCATGGCGCCGGTGCATGGCCGTGCCAGAGTTGCCAGTTAAGTTGCTGTTATGACACCGCAAACCATTGCCTTAAAGACATATGTTGCCATGCCTTCTGTTCTAACTTGCACAGCCGCACCAAATTGTACCTGACCCTACCCTCTGGAACAGCACCAGCAGGCTGCAGCTGCCAAGCAACGCGTTGTCTTGAGCTCAAGACACCCCACAAACACTTAGTTCAACAGCTCCGCACTGTGGAAGTAATGCGTTGCCTGGAGCACTGTTGTTTTGGCTCCACAAAGTTGTGCGCACCAAACCACAGGCACGCAATTTACGACCTGCACGCAATCCAGGTGTGTCATCCCCTTACCTGCAAGCCATCGCCCTGCGCGGCCTCAGGCACAAATGACCAGCGGCAAATGACATGCATCAGGTCATCAGCAATCGTTTCTGCAAACACATAAGCTGGAGCCGGCCGCCGTGGCAAGTAGGTGTCCACGACAACGCTGCACAGGCCGGGCAGAGTGGCGTCTAGTGGTTCAAGCGATTCTCCGTACGCCAAGATGTGGATGCCACTGGTCGTTTGCGACAGGACTGGCGACTGCTGAGACTGGGCATCTCCATGCAGAACCAGCGGCCCGGCGTTGAGGCTGAGTACGCCGTTTGCAAAAGAGCCTGCTGGGATGACCGTGATTGCCCCAGCTATTAGCTCGGCTGTGAGATTGGCGGTAGGCAGCACCGTGGGCCCCTCCTTGAACACCACCGTGTAAGGGACAATGTCAGCTGCGCCTGCCTTGCGCGTGAGCGTAGCACTGATCGTGTCTGTTGCAGGGTAGGTGTTGTGGGCGACATGGGACACAGTCACAACAGGAGCGCTGGATTGGCTGAGTGTAGTTGCCTTCGCAGCACCTGACAACATTCCAGCCACCTCTTGAGACACAAGCACATCATACGCGGCCGCCTGGCTAGGTAGGATGTTGGTGACGATGACTCCTGTCGTCAGCGTGCCGAGTCCGGCAGAGGCAAGCCTGCTGACAGGAAGCAACTGACGTATCTCTGGGGACGCAGATGCTTGCGACTTGAGTGACACATGCAGAGTGGGCGGAGTGGGAGTTTCGCCCGTTGCCACTGTGATGGACAACGCCTTTGGGGCACCTGCGCTGGAGGTGATGGACTGAATGGATGGCCTCCCAATGCAGAAGTCTGCAGGCTTTGCGGAAGGGCTCCAAAAGCTGCCGGCATGGTTGGCGTCAATATTGGGACCTGCACAGTGGCACAAGCCCCATGACAATTTGGCCTCGCATTCAGCCTTGCATTCAGCAGAGTGTGAGTGCAAAGGTGTTGAACCGTAGACAGAGCACCCTTACAACAATACATTTTTTCGGACGGGAAAGGTTACAAAGCGAGGCTCTGCTGCCGAAGCAGGCACGAGCAGGACAGACAAGCCTGACCCCCAGCACCCTCAGAAAACCCGGCCAGGACAAGGACAAGGACAAGGACGAGAAGGCGACAGCCAGCAAGCACAGCAAGCCAATCAGGCAAGCAGCAAGCAGGCAAAGAGCAGGAAAGCAGGCCCGCAGGCCGTCCGAAAAACCACACTGAAGTCAGGCCAGGTGGCCAAGGAGAACCCCGAACACCCAGGAACAAATAAAGTCGCACAATCGATCTGGCGGAAACAAAGGAGGAGGCACACCGCAATGCATGGGCCAGCGGTGCTGGGGGAGGACGTGCCGTGCGGCCTCAGGAATGCAATGGGGCGGCGCCAAGCGCGGTGCGTGCGCTTGCCAAAATTGGAAATTTTGCATCCTTTGGTGACGAACATGGCCCGCCCCCACCAAGCACAGCCGACACCAAGCACCACAGGATCCCCACATTGCACCCAGCAGGCGGCGGACAGGACGATAGCACACGACAGCACAACCGCACACATAAAGACAGCACCAAAACCCCCAGACGGCTCCCCCAAGGCGACCGAGACGGTGCACCCGGGGGTCAGATCCCGCCTGGCCCACATAGCGCCTTGCGCATGCACACGTCGGCGGAAGAAGCGTACAGCAGCAGGCAAGTAGGCAGGCCATCAGATTTTCACAGTACTGGTTAAGGAGCTCCATACTATGGCTTTGCCCGATGCATATGCATGTCGCACGTCCCGCCGTCAGCAGCTCGTCCCGAATTCGCCCCGGTCCAAGGCCGGCGAGGCCTCAGCTGGCCGCAGCGTGCAGGCAAACAAACGATCGCGATCCTAGGCATCCAAAGCGCGGCAAATGCAGCTCGCGCGTGGCCAGCAGCACAACAATCAGACATTGCTACCACGACTGGATGGGCATCCCTCAAGGGGACACAGGGCGTTAAAACGGTATGACCCCAACGCCCCGTTGTTTTCCAGCATACAACTTCGCTAATCTCTCCTCACGGGATTCCAAGGCGCGCTTTCAGCGGCCGTTTTGACAATCCTGACTTTGTGCTGATGACTGTGCATGACTAAAGTGACTGGACACAACCAGTACCAGGCAGGCTGCCAGTTTATGCTACCTAAAAGCTTATGCCTAGGTTGCTGACAGGTTGCCCAAACATGGTATGTTATGTTATGTTACATCAGGAGCGTGTTGGCCACACGGCCCATGCTTCCCCCAGATGGGGACCAGGCAAGCAGAAGGGGGTCGCCAAGCTATGCAAATGGTGTGCAAGAGGGCCGCAGTACATCAGCAGTGCCCAAACATACAGAAGATAGGCGCCCATTATGGGTGCTCCTCAGCATCGGCGTCCGCCGAGTGGCGAGCAAACGTTTGCACCCGACGCTGAAGCCGTCTGATGTTATGGGACTGAGCTGCCGTAGGGATACAGCCGTTGGCCGGTCTGCAGCTGCGGTACCCGCGGTGTGGCCCCTTTCGTGTCTCTGATTGCGACGTCAGAGCAGTGCTCATGTGGCCGGTTTGGCAACACACAAGCACCCCATCTCAACACCGATGGAAAAATGGAATTGATGCTTGCATGCTGGTGTTCGAAGCATGCAGCACGCCATTTTCATGCCCGATGCCAACACCGGCAGAAAGCTTCTTCACTTTGTTTTGCTGCTGCAAAATGCCGTGTGCGCTGCCCTGCTTGGCAACGGGGCTTGTGGAGCAGGAACCGTGCCAGCTTCATTATGCATTCATTGGCATGCGAATGATTGGGATTATGCCAGTGGCAATGGAACTGACCTGCACGAACCCTGACGTCAAACTGCGCAACATGGGGTGTGCTGGGCGGGTCGTCATCCCATGGCGTTGCGTCCCATGATGCAGCAAGGGGATTGCCGCTGGCAGCGACAGGTAGTGAGGTGATGAGCTGTGGAACAACCTTGGGCTGGCTCGTTGACGACACCTGTGAGTCACAGGCACCCAGGTTTGCATTGACAGGGGTGGCCACATCAGCAGGTCAGTAGAGCATGTCAGCCAAGCTTCGGCCCAGCATAGTTGCGCTGTGGACCCTGGAGCTGCTAGGTAGGTACACGAGCATTGCTTGTCTGTGCCATGCACTCTTGTAGCCGCTTCACCGCCCGGGGCAATGGTAGTGAGCACACAATGGTGCAGTCAGGCTCTCTGCAACGATGCAGTGGCCAACGGCATGGGGTTGGTCATGTGCTTGCTGAATAGTCTCAACTTACTTCTACATCCAAGTTCATAATGCCTTGACCGACACCGCTTGGGATGCAGCTCAAGCCGCAGTCCAGCAGCCTGCGTGTAAGGCTGAGGCCTGTGACAGGTGCTGAAGGGGCTGGGTACAACAAGACGGACTTCTGTTAGAGGGCAATGCCCGGGACCGGCGTAACATTGCCCGGAAAGGTAGCACTGTTCACAAGCATTGACTCCACCATCACCCGGACAGACCCCCCAGCAGCCGCCTCTGGCGGTAGTACGTCCAAGATGCTGCGCAGAGGGCAGTAAGTGGAGTACTCGAGGCCCAAGTCCTTTTTCAGGAGCCTGATAGGCTGAAGCAGCGGGATGTCTGGAAGGACCTGGATTTCCTGGCTGTCCGGATGCTGCCACACCAGCAGCACCTTGAGCGAGCTCGTCTTGTCCACAAAGACCAGATCCTGTGGTAGGGTGAAGGATATGGCCAGCACCTCGCAGGTTTCTGGAGGCTTTGAGGCATCTTCCCCGTACCGGAATCCCAGGTCGGTGACACCATGCAGCTGGACTGTGAAGCAATCCGAAGGAGCCACCACAGCGCTGTTGCTAGCGGAAGCCTGCACCACAATGGCCGTTCCAGGTTGCACCTTCAAGGGCTTGTCAGTAGTGACAGTGTTGGCGGCGCTGGTGGGGCTAGCAATGTCCTTTAATGACGACGGCTTGCCGGTAGAGAACTCCGTGTACCAAATTGTGTAGGTCACCTGCGCGAGTCATAGTCCCAAGGCAGGTGGTAGTTAGACCACGCCTGCTTTGCACTGTGCTATATGACAGTGTTGCTACATACATTGTCATACCAGGAGTCCAGCGACCGCCTTCCTGCATGCAACTGGGATGCTTGCCAATGGCTTGAGGCCGTAGCAAGCTGGCCCTGTTTGTGTATAGTGATCGTGCGAGCTGACCTAAACGTCACATCACCTCGGAGGAAGGCACGTTTATGATGTCCAGGTTGGCGCAATAGCCCATCGTCACGCTGATTTCCCCCTCCGACGCGAAGGAAAAATTGACGGATGGTACTGCCAAGCGCTTGACCATCTGAAAGAAGCAACGGACGCAAAACAACACCCATCAAACTAACACGACAAGCTTGCTGAATCAGATAGAGGAGTAAGAAAGGTTTGGCAACTGGCGCTTTGCCTCGGCACCTGGCTCCTGGTGCAAATGCTTGCCATTGGCTTGAAGCTCTACACTACACGCTAGTGGCTTTGCGGCGACGGCCCTCGCTTAGATGGACATTGGGGAGACGAAACGCGAGCCTGACACCTGCGGGTGAACCAGAGGCAGTAGCGCTATCCGCCTTCCTTAACTGTCTTTCTTGGGGCGGGTCGCTGTCCTGTGGCAACAGACAGTGCCAGCAGGTCCGAACGTAACCGTCGACGCTTTGACCGCGGCCCGTGGCAGATGGAGCGCTCACCATGTGGGCAGCTATGGAGGGCTAACGCTTAGAACCAGCAGTGGATGGCTCCCCTTTGGTGGTAGGGCGGAGGCAAGTGCTGGGCAGGCTGTTGCAGTGGGTTTTGGTGGGTCACATCTCCGGGACCGGTTCGGTCTGCTGCACGGGTCTGCTGTGGCTGGGCTTTGCCTTGCTCTGTCTGGGTCTTGGCATTTGTTGCTTTGCAGGGGTCTTGTGCTT
>BDDA01000538.1:0-45234 GCA_001662385.1 Chlamydomonas asymmetrica
TGCCTACTTAAGGTGCTACCTTGTCTGTTCTGCACTGAGTCAAACACTTCAGTGTAATCCTGGTCCCTATCTGTCACTCTCAGCGCAATATATTAACAGGCCTTAGGTTGCTCGGGTACAGCAGTGCATGCGTGCATGCAGGCCGCCCTGTTCTCACACACTACAGGGCGCGTGGCCCTTCTGGTGGGTGTTTATCATGCTCGTTCAGGGCGTGGTGGGGGCATGCGGGGGCATGCTGCACGCTTCCGCTATATGTCTCTGCACTCCTTCCGCCTGGTGTGTTTTGGCGGTACGATCTTGCACACAGAATGATATTGGTAACTAACCAATAGTCTTGACAAAACATATCATGCATCGTCTCGAGCTGTAACTACCATCCGATATGGATTTGAGCAACCTGATATGTAACATGAGATGACCTTGTGGGGTGCGAACGTCCCCAAAAAGCCAGTGCAATGCAACCACCTGCTCCCTTTAGTCTTGCTTCTCCTATGTTTACGGACCGTGCAAGGTTGGTCAGTGCAGGTTGCGGAAACCCAGTTGTCAATCGTTTTCTCACTTTTGACCTGTGAGGCTGACCGCTCATATTTGGTGTCAGTGTATCATCTAACGTCGTATGTCAAAAATAACTCATATCTGTTTGACTTTTAAGCACTATCACGTGCAAGAATGTGCACAAGAGGCGAGTGTGTTCGCGCACATCACGCTCGGAACCGCTGCATCATGTATGTGCTAAAGCGTCACTATTTTCCTGTAAACCAGTAAGAGCAGGCTGTGGAACACAGCCCAGCTGTCAATCTCGCTTCGCGCTCAAGTGAAGGTGCAACACAGTGGTGCATCCACGAAACCAGCCTGCTGTATTCAGCAGGCGAATATGCAACGCTGGTGCGCCAACGGCACTGCACGGCAGAGGGCTGCTGTATGTCTCTATGACAGTTGTATACACCGTACGCCTTCTCCAACCGTGCACTGGCAACTGGGTACCTGGGTGACCCGGTCGATGCATCAAACAGTGGAAAATCCAGCTGGGCTCTGACCTGCCCAATAGGTTTCTCAAAAGGGCCGTGGTGTTAACGCTACAAGGTGTATATGCTTTGCTGTCTGGACCTTGTGATGGCCTTGCCAATTTACTGTTTCCAGGGAAGCCAAGCCTGCAAAGTCAAACCTACAAACGTCAGGCTAGTAGCCCAGTTTCGCTTAGCCTAAACCGAAAAGACGTACAGCGAGCACATAACAGAATCCTACTAAGCAGGTTTTGCTGCAAGGCGCTGCCACTGCCCTGTCATGTTCGTGGTTTCGGTCCACAAAACTGCTGCCCCCTTTGCAGCCCACGAGAACGGGTGGCCGACTCTGTAAATTGGTTCGCAAGCTGCCCGCATGCACCCACTTCAAGCGCGAGGTGCGCAGACCTTGGCTGAGCGTAGCGATTGGTTTGCTTGGAATGCAATCTCCAAAATGCCGACGTGCGGCTGATACCAGAACAGACAAGGTGCTATCAGGAAAACTTACGGGTTTCTCTCACGCCGTATCTTGAGGTTGGCAACAGCAACCTTGACGGGGCTGCGTGCCACCACCGCCGCACGCCTCTTGCCGCTCGTCATAGTGGTCAAACCTGGAAACCACAAGGACAGGAAACACAAGAAGCTCGTGCTGGCTTGTGTGATCAACTGCGTGCAGACAGGAGTTGCGGTGTGCTGTGAAGGAGGAGTGGGGTGCCCTCAGGCCGGTTGACCGGGCGTAACCCAACCCTTTGACTGCAGAATGCAGGCCTCAGGGAGGCTGCCAACCTTGGGTACAAGGCGTATACAAGTTGCCAAGCAAGATGCAAGCGCCGTGTTGCCAGAACCTCACCCGAGAGCTTGCAACGAGCTGCTTGCCGTTGCCGCCCGACGCAAACCCGGCCACAGGATACTGCACCAGCGTGTCCAGCTGCCCCAGCTCCAGCAGCTGCACTGCTGAAAGTCACAGGCCTTCGCTGTCGCTCAGCAAGGCTGGTGGTTATAGAGAAGAACACTATTCGTACAAGCTCAACAAAAGATGAACTGACCGGCCCAAAATAGTATGTTACTGCTAGGTAATACCGACACCACCTTAAGCCAGCCTATCACTCAGGCCAGCCACCGCAAGTATGTTGAGGCAGGGCTTGTCGACCCTTATCTCAGGTCAACACTGGTCAGCAATGCGGTACGGTTCCTACCAGCACTCCGGGGTGCCAGTTTGTGCATGCAGTGTTAGAATTTACAATTGACAAGGATCACATGGTACTCTTCACGCTTAGCAACAACTACAGCAAGCTGCGGGGTATTGCAGCTTGACTGCAGGACAGGAGCCCGGCTTCCGCGTCAGCATGCAGGGCGACGCGAAGGCAGCGGGCAAACAACACGCAGGAGCAGCGCGCTTGCTTGCCTAACTGGCTTACAAAACTGTAAAACCCAGGTGCCTGAATCTGAGAGTGCCACGGTATCACAACACCAGTATTACTGATGCCCAGGCCGCCCCCTGCCTTTTAGCAAGTTCGACAGGGACAACACCAACGCAGGTTTGAGGCGATTGGAGCAGCAGCATGACAAGCTCGCCACGTTTATACCAGGCATACCCGCTGGCGCTGATGCGCCATGCTTGCATCCCACAAAATGTTTAGAACACATCGGCCTCGTCACTGCAGTCCGTACAGGTCGGGCTTGCGTTCCAAGACCGGGCCCTGCCCTAGCAAGCACTGTCCTACAAAGTTTGGTGAGAAGTTTGGGCCCTGAATCAAGACAGACAGGGATTGAGTCAACCGTCTTCTGGCTTGGCCTCGAGACTCCGAGTGCCGTCAACGTCTGAACCAACAGCAAACCCAAGCATCGCAGATGCCCCTGCACCCTGCTTGCACAAACGCTGGTCAAAGGTTTGTGTTGCTGTACAGCACGTGCAGCGACTGCAGCGACTTAGGCAGCGCCGCCCCTCGTGCCTGCAGCAGTCCCACGATTACGCGCTGCTGCGTCTCTGTCAACTCCTCAGCCCTCAGGACCCCCAGCAGAGCGTCTAGCGAGTAGAACTTGGCACCGGGCGCCGCCAGCGGCCACGGCCACGCCAACATCGCCACCGCCACGCGGCCCGCCAGGCCATGCGCCAGGCGGTTGCCATTCATATGCGCACGGGTGACTTCCTCCGCGGCGTGCAGCAGCAGGCGCTTGCCCACCACGTCAGTGGCGGCGGCGGCCACCAACACGCGCGCATGCTCGCCGCCTGATGCGCCGACGCCGTCGCCAGCAGCCCTGACAGCGGTAACCGACGCACCAGCACCTGATGCGCTTGCTCGAGTATCTGCATTGCCAGAGGTGGCCGCCGTTTGTGAAGGGGCACCTTGGGATGCATCCGGCAGTTGCTTCCGCTGTGGCCGCCGCTGTTGCTGCTGCTGCTGCTGCGTGTGGAGCGTGTGCATGAGGCGCGCTGCCGTCAGCGCCAGCGTCGCGGATGCTTCCAGGGGAAGCTTGATGCCGGGCTCCGCCAGGCGGCCGCACAGCAGCAGCATTGTGCCGAGGTCCGGGCAGCGCACCTGAAACGCACACGAGCGCCAGCCACACGACCACCATGTCAGCAAGAGGGGGTGGGGGGAATGACAGCGCTCGGTGCAACCCAGCCCAGCGGCGGATGCCGCTGACAGGTGCATGTACTGGTGCATGGGTGAGAGCTGGGAAGGGCAAACCCCACGGTTCCAGTTCGAGGGTGTAGCCGTCCTTGCACCCACCTGAACGCATAGCTGCAGCAGCGCAGCCGCTTCCGTGCCGCTCACGACGTTGGCCGCTTCCGCAGCCGCTGCCGTCCCCTCGCTGCCTGCCGGCGTGGGCGCGACCTGCGAGGTTGAGCCCCGCAGCTCCATCTTTGCGGCGGCGGCGCGCAGCAGGCGCGTATAGAGCGCGGGCGCCGTGACGCCGTGGCGCATGTGGGCGGCCTGCGCCAGGCCCAGCAGGTGGCGCGCGCTGAGGGAGGACAGCTGGCAGCCCGCCAGCAGGCCCTCCACGACCTCTGGGCACCTGCGGGGCGAGCAAGGAAGAAAAGGATGAGAGAGCCCAAGCAACGCGTAAAACGCTGCCAGTGAACCGCGGAAAGCGTCGAGAGGGCGAGAGGGGGATTTGTTTGCAGATGGGCCGCAGCAACACAAGGCTCACCCGTCGCGTGTAAACAAAGAGAGCATTTGATGGGATTACAGTATGGTACTCTGCGTACACGGGGAATCACAGCCAATGACTCGCTGTGGCACTACAAACATGCAGCATGCGGGTTGACGATCCCATGCTGTGTGCAAAAACGTTGCCCGCTGTGTGATGCAAGGTGGGACGGAAAGGCAAGCCCGATCTCTGCCAGTTGCCATGCAAAAGTCAGGACCTCACCTGTAGCCCAGCTTGGTGAGGGACGATATCAGCTTCAGCGCGGTCTCGGGCAGCACGCGCTGAGGGCCTGCCGCCAGCGCCTGCAGCGTCATCGCCCGCACGAGCCCAACCCCCTCATCCGCCGCCGCTGCTGCTGCTGCTGCTGCCGATAAAGCTGCTGCTGCTGGTGGTGCTGCAGCTGGCAGCGCGGCAGGCGAGGTGGGCAGCAAGGCGCCGGCGTCGGGCTTGTAGTCCAGGGAGGCGAAGGAGGCCATGAGGGAGGCCAGGGAGGGGGGCGTGTAGTCACGCAGCAGCACACGGGGCTTGGACTGAGACGCCCGAAGATACCTGCAGGACAGACCATTTGAAGTTTTACCCAAATGACGTTAGAATTGATTGTATGTATCGATGTATGCTTGGTCGTGCGCCGCGCATGCGTGTGTGCCAGCGCCCAGAGCGCATCATCGTATTGGGCAACTACGGGAACACTGCAATTCAGCACTGCAATCAGGGGGGACTGCAGTCAGGGGGGACTGCAGTCAAGGGTGTACTGCAATCACAGGACTGCAATCAAGGGAGGACGTGAGTTGTGAGGTGGCGCACAGGGAGGTTGACTAAGTGAAGACGCCACAACACACATCATTGAAAGCAACAAGCAGCAGCTGCCTCACTTGCTGGCTTCCCGCGGCAGGGGCTCGGCTTTGTCCAGCCAGCCGCGTATGCTGCGGTAGCGGTACGTGGCGCGCGGCTTGAGCGACCATTGACCCGCATCCTGGGTCTGCAGCGCACATGCGCGCGCAAATGCAGCACAGCGGCACGCGCCACGCAGCAGGCAATCGTTAGATGCGAACGCATTTGACACGGCCCAGCGATGCAAGGTCCAGGCAAGCGACAGCGCCTCTGTGTGCGGTGGCGGTGGCGCTGGATGGTAGCGTGTTGAGCGGTCGGGGGGGCACAGCTGCAGCGTGGGCACTGAACGGTGAGTGGCATGAGCGCGTGTGGCATCCTTTGCACATCATACAACGGTGTTCACATGCATTATTGCATTCCCTAAGGGTGACATATGCCTTTCTGAATAGTGGCCTCCTCCCTTACGCCCTCCCCCCTCCCCCGGAACCCCTGCCTGGACCCCCACAGCCTCGGTGCTCATCTGGGGGTCGGGGGCCCATCGTCAACGGCAACAGCAGCAGCAAGAGCCGCTGCTGCCGATGATGATGGACCCCCAGCCCCCAGATGGGGATTGAGCAGCCACATCCTGCCGTGCGGTGCCGTACATCCAAGCCTCGAGTTCACTCCTAAAACAGCAGTACAACCCGCTGCAGGAAATCAACCGCTCCTACCATGGGGGACATGCGTGGTGCGGTAACCCAAAATGCCAAAACCCCTCATGACAGCCGCCAGGTATGGCTGCATCCCACGGGCCAGGACAATCAAGAGGCCTGGTCCAGAGTTGTGAGGTCTGGCGTCCATCTGGAGGGGCGAGCGACGAGACCTCAAAACTCTGGACCAGGCCTCTGATTGTCCTGGCCCGCTCTGACCTAGCAGCAGCAGCTGCCATTACCAGAACTCGCCTGCAGCTGCTCGTGGATGTGCGCCGCGGCGTCGTGCGCGAGACGCGACAGCGCGCGCTCATCACGCACGCCACAAACCGCAAACGCCCTTGCCAGCTTCACCACCGCACGGTGATCCAACCGCTGCGCCTGCTGCACCTGCTGCGCCTGCTGCTCCTGCCCGGCTGCCAGGACGCTGGTGCCGGATCCTGCTGCTGTGCCCGCTGCTGCTGCTCTTGCCATGCCCGTGCCTTGCTTTGAGGCGGCGGGTGCGCTGGACTGTGCGGTACGCGTCCGGCTCTCCAAGGGTGGCTGTGGAGGCGTATGGGGGGTGTCGGGCAGGACGGGCAGCGCAGCAATGTGCGCTGCCACGTTTCGCACCAGAGCGTCCACAGCGTCCTGCCTGGCTGGACCTGCACACCCCCACGCAGCACATAGCCTTGGCATAAGCACACGAGGCCACGTACGGTATGCACAGCCGTGGCATCAGATGCACACCAGGACAGCTTTGAGTCTGAGCGGGTACTGATGCAAAAGGTGTCCAGCTGGCGGCGTTCGGTTGGTGCAGGGCACGCACGTCCGATGCGTGTCCAGGCCGTGCACATCGCTTTGGTGGGCGCGCATGCTGGATGCATGCAAGGAGGCGTGATGGGAAAAGGAGAAAGGTGGTGGGAAAGGGCTCACCTGCGCACTCCGCCAGCGACCATGCGCAGGTGGCCAGGTGCGGCAGCTCCATCTGGGTCAGTCGCCGGGCCAGCTCCGAGACCGCTACGTCCGCCAGCTCCCCCGGCATGGGTGACCTGGAGCATTATGCATGGTGATTGGTGAAGCAGATGGAAGTAGGTGGGTGACCCAAATGCGTTCAAATTGCAGAACCGCACTACCAGATGCTGATGATGATCTTGCAGATTGGTGATGGGGATGTCACGCGGTGGTCACAGTTTAATCTGCCCAGCAAGGACTGCCCCTGGAGTGTTTGCATGGCGACGCACGCGGGGCAGGGGACCAGCTGCACAACCAGGCTTGCAGCGCTGCTCGCTTGCAGTCACATAGCGCGCTGCAGCCGTGCCATGCAGCGCCATGCAGCCAGCATGCAGCTGTACAGCAGGCGGTGTCAAGGGCGACGTGCGGTGCAGTCCGTGATGCGTGCGTGCTTTGCGCAAGACGTACAGTTGCACTTCGTGTGCAATTGCGTGCACGCAGGCGTCTCACCGTGTGGCTGCGAAGGCCCAGAGGCCCTTAGCGAGCTGCGCGTCACTGCAGTCTGGCAGCACGTGCGCAAAGCGCTGCCCAAGCACCTGCAGCACCTCCTGCAGCTGGTTCCGCTGCAGGCCCTGGATTGCATCCTTGTCAACTGCGAGGAGTAGCAGGCGACAGGAGCATGTAACGACAGGAACTGTGTGTGTGAGCGGAGCTTGTGTTGTGTTTGCGACACGCAGTCAGCAAGCATTCTTAAATCTTGAAGACATCGGGAGATATGATATGCTGTTAGTTACCTTTGCTCAAACGCCACTCGTGTGACCATATCAGGTAAGGCAGCTTTCGCAGCAAGCCGCTCGTCTGCTCCGGGTTGAGGTTCTGGCCATACAGCGCAGCGACAACGACTGCGTTGTCCAGCTGCGTAACACGCCCTAGCGCTACATTAATATCGTTGACTTCTATCCCTGGTTGAAGAAAGTTGTATGCGTACGAATGCTTGGCGCGAGCGCTGGCTGTGGTGAGCGGCAGCCGTGCCCACGATGGGTGGCGTTGGCAAGCGCCGCCAAGCGCCGCAACACAGCTGTAGGAAGTGCTGGGCCCGAAGCTGCCATCGGTATGTTGCTGCTCAAGCTGAGTTGAGGTGCGTGATGTGGCCAAACTCAAGCTGCAGTGAGCAAATTGTAGAACATGCAACCGCCATCATCTTAGGAGCCCCGCCCTGAACACAACACGGGCGTAGCCTGCAATTCTCAGGTCACTTGATTGCAGCATGGTTGAACGCAAACATACCTGCTGTGCCCACGGCTGTGACAGACCTGCACCGCTTGCACCAGATCGAACAAGCCTGCAACCACGATGACATTGCCACGGTCAGCTTGGCAGCCTTCCTTGATAAGCACTTGTTGGGCAACACCGCTACACAATACAACCGTCATCCAGAGAGGCAGGCACAGTGAAATCCTCACTGCTGCTGCCTTCACGGCCCGCTCCTTCCGTCGCTGACCGAGCACACGACGCCCGCTGAAGCAGCTGCAACGCGTGTCGCATGCTGCCCTTCATTTCCGCGCCCCTAGCTCCTCAATCCCATACAGCCTCTCCACAGCCTGACACCTGCTGCTGCACTGCAGAAGGTCAGCTACCAACCAAAGCTGCCCACGAGCGAGGCTTATGTGTCGAACAGGTGTGGTGAGAGTAAAGCAGCCACAAAGGTGGGCCGCTTGGTGGTGTCAAGGTGGGACTATCTAAACTGTTAATGTACACCACACCACAGCATACGAACCCAGCACTACAGTACAGCAAGGCTCACGCGCGAATGGTATCAGGACTGCAGCATGGCATGCGCTGCCAAATGCACTAAGGGCATGGATGCAGCCTACACACCTTCCATCAGGTGCAATGCAATCTCCTTGGCATGCGACCGCGTTGGTTCACATGTTGCTGCTCTTCACATGTTGCGCCTCATCCTCTTCAAGCAGCTGCTGCACCGCTCACTCGCTACTCCATCTGGCCCTTGTCTTGAACACATGGCCTTCCGCTTGTGAACGTCCAAACCATTTGACATAGTCAGATAACACTTGACTGCTTGAGTGAACTGGGTGGCAGAGTGGCCGGTTCCGGGTAACACGGGCGAATCGCATGGGTGGGGAACTGGGGATGCCAAGGCGGGGAGCGGAGGGAAGGGAGGGGCAGGGCAACATCCATCGGTATGCTCATGCAGGGCAGCACCACGGCATCAGCGAGTGTGCATGGCATGTTGAGTGGGCAGCCGGGCGCCGGCAGGCCGCATGCATGAATGCACCTGCTGGGGGCCCAGCACTGTGCACAGCGCTGCGACCCCACACGTTCGTAGAAACGTTGAATCGCGCATCACTGCATCCTGCCTGCCATCCACCCTCCCCTCCCCTCCCCGTCCACTCTCTCCTATGCACACGTGCCTTCTCTGAACTCCTCTCGAGGGCGGCCTTGGGCCTCTGGCTGGCTGGCCGAGTGTAAACAACAACACCATCAGTGCAGGGGTTTGCTCAGGCCTGTCCTCAGGCTTCCATACAGCCTTCAAGAGCGAGTGCGGCCGAGCCAGTGAACCACCTACCATAGCTCTGATTCGTTCGCTGCACCTGCATATGGGACTCAGGGGAGCATCCTCGAAAGTTTGCGTGCATGCATCGCGGGCGCTCCAACCCCACATCCAATCCTCCTTCAATCGGTCGTCCATGCACCCCTCTCCCCTGCACCCCTCTCCCCTGCACCCCTCTCCCCACAGCGCGGTCACTGCCGGCGAGCCGACAACACGCATCTCCACACAAAGCGCCCAGGATTCCTGCCCGTGTCCCAGCAGCGTTCATGTTCCCCAGGCTTCCAAAGACTCTCCACCCAGCTCCTCGTCTTGAGCGCTGCTCGACTTTGGGGGTGGCAGCAACGCCCAAGGCAATAGCGTGATCAGGCTGACCTAATTACTGGTTCCGGCTTTTGTCAAAGACACGACTGCCTCGGCTGCTGTACCTGCGCACTTGTGGTGCTTCCATACACGAGGTGCGAACGTTTGGGACTTTTAAGCGAACATGAGCAATGTGAGTGTCCGTGCGTGGTTACAGTCAAGTTGGTAGCTACATGTATACTTGCCACTCTCGGCACGCACCGCTGAGGTTCAGCCCCCAGCATGTGCCGCATTCGTTGCATCCGCTTGATGGTTTGCATGCGACAACCGAGCAGCCCGCACAACACCCCAGCGAGCAGGAGGAGTCCAGGGGGGACAAACGTCGACAGCGTCACTCAAACTGACGAGGAAATCGTGAGTCATAAACTCATAACTGCACCGCACACCGCACACAACGCGGCATCGCACACATCACTGAAAACAAACACAACGGTATCAAACGCAGTAACACGAAAGCGCGCAAGGAGGGACACACGCCAGGCACAAGGGCACGTGCACTCTACCCACAAGACCGCGGCGCTCGACCAGCAGCAGCCGAGCTTACACAGGGAAGGGAAGGCCACGACGGAAAGGAGCTAAAAGAGAGAGCGGCATCGGCGGCAGCACACGCCGTGTTGGTCTTTTGGTTGTTGTTCCATGAACTGCTTGGTGCGAACACATCTTCTTGGAGGGCACGGGGGCGGCAGCGCGGACGTGCATGTAGGGCGATTCATTGAAGGTGGACACCCTGCACCGGGAAACGCTGGCAGCTCATCGCCCATTTCGGCGCGTTGAGCGTGCCGCATCTGCACTGACGTTGCATCGCGCCCGGACAGGCATGTTGCATCCTGCCAGCCAGCCCATTGGGACCAGCGCGTCGCGCATGCATGCGACGGCCGCAGTCACAGGCCCAACACCAGCGCTGTCATGACCTCAAACACACATTGCGCATAAGCTACTTGCAAGAATAGTTGGGAGTGGATACGGTGGGGAAAAAGGAGCCATGGCAAGCAGCAGTGACAAGCGGGGCCCGGGCCCAAGATCTGCGGTACCTCATAGCCTCGACCTAATCACTGGGCCATGACAGTCTGCGTTTATGCTGTCCCTTAGTCAAATCTGGACAGGCCATATGGCCCAGTCCAGGCATGGAAACATGACCAACATAAGGCAACAACACCGCTCGTTCAGCGCTAGACGCAGCGTGTGGCAGCCATTCCAGCGTTGCCTGTTTCGATGCGTGGTAGGTTCGCGATCCGCTCCCCAATGCAAACATACAACACGAGTTCTCTAGTCACGTCATTGCTGTGCCGAAATTGGGGCTCCCTCCAGCAGCCTGGTTCCTTGATGTGCGCAGCAAAAGAGCTGCGGCAAACGCTATGGTGTCCTCGCAGCCTCGCTTCCGTAACCAAAACAAACACGGTCACAATGCCGTTTACACGGCTAGTGACGCGCTCTATAGCGAATGGGTGATGTCTGCATTTCATGCATGTCCGCATGAGCAGCACGTCCAATCAATTTGCACACGAATGCCCCGATCAAGCGCATGGCGCGCTCTGGGTCTCGATCAAGTCGCTATGCACCCACCGCTGGACGTTCAGCCGAGCACGCTGCTGCTGGGTCGGCCAGCCCCTTGACTTGGGGGGACGACGGCTCAGCCCAATTGGCCTAGCAGTTATTCAGCAGGCATGCAGCGGCAACCACGGGAACAAGCAGGCTCTGTTTGGTTTGGTTTCAAACAGCCCCGCTCTCCAGTCGCTGATCCACGCCGGGAAGAAGGCAGTGCAAGCAAGTCGATGGGATTAGAGCACCTGCATGCTGGTAAGTGAACAGCGCTTACGCTGTTCAGGCGGCATTCAGGCTGTTTCACGCAGCTGCTGTCTGTCCTCCACGCGGCGCCGCTGAAGCCGATTTCAAGCTGTTTGTTCAGCGCTTTACAGCCTGCCCTCGCCTGCAGGCGACCGCAGCAGCATAGCGATGGTGCGCGCGATGGGGTTGGCGCCACGCAGCATGCGCGCGGTCGCGCTCGGCAGCATCGAGCCGTCGGCCGCCAGGAGGGCGGCGGGCGGCGGCGAGGGGCTCCCGGCGGGCTCGTCAGCGGAAAAGACCTCCAAGAAGTCGATGATGGAGAGCAGCGTGATGGCAACGAGCGAGACGACGACGCAGGCGCAGAGGCACAGCGGGCCCACGCGGTCGTCGAACTGCACCGAGCGCTTGCGCGCGATGTTGGTGGCGCGCCACACAAAGACATAGAGCGCGTAGCTGCGTGGGGGAGGAGGCACAGAGGCATGGAGCGGGGCACAGAGTGAGTTGGTGAGGAGGCTTAACCAGGATTTAGGGCTTGAGGTTCAGACTTCAGAGTTATGTGCTCCCGTGCGGCCATGCAGTGTGCTTCCCATAGATGGGGGCCATGCAGTGTGCTGCCAGAGGGTGGGTGTGCCAGAGCATGCGCGTATGAGGCACGGGGTCGGTTGCGGGCACTTTGCCATGCACCATCCAACTATGCCTGTCTTGAGACATGGTGGGGTGCCAACCCGACAAGCTTTGCCAGCTGCCACTCGGGCTGAATATGTACCAGTCCACGCCCAAACCGCCGCGGCAAAGCGCTGAGGGATGAGCTGTGCAACGGCAGTCTTGGCGTGGACTGGAACAAATTCATCCCTTGACTGCCGTGTACTAGCGCTTTCAGATTGGCATGTACTTGGCAGCGATTTGGCCGAGGCCGATCTGATGCAATCTTCGTTTCGGGGCATCCCACAGGGCTGAGACTAAGATAGCATCACATTGACCTCGGCTAGAACGCTCCCAAGTAAACCATGAGTGTGAAGAGGTGGCCCCAGTTGAATCAGATATGTCACCTCGCTACTACTGTCGGCTCACAGGAGCAAGGCGCTGCCGCCATGCGTGCAAACCATGCGGTACCGAAACAACACGCCACCGGCTGCAACCTGCGCTGCTGCTGCCCGAGGCGCAGACCCCGAGCCAGCGACCGCGCGTTGAACGGCAAAAAAACATTCACGTTCGTCCCGCACTCACCAGCACATGGCCATGCCCATAGGGTCCAGGCGGGATATTCGATGCACTGCACAGGGACACTATGCAGCTCCTTGCTTTTGTCAGCCATGCGATCTATCCAACGCTTACTCACCAGCACATGGCCATGCCCAGCGGCAGCAGGATGAGCGCGATCAGCTCCACCAGGTGCCGCGACACACTCGCCTCGCTCTGATCACTCGCTGCGCCCGTGGCGAAGCCCAGCAGCGCCGCCGAGATGCCGCCGAGCGTCACCGCCATGTGTAGCCATGCCAGGAAGGTGCGCTCGTTGGCAAAGAATGTCTTGGGCTCCAGCTTCATGGGCACCACGCCGCCTGGGCCGCCGGGCGCGCGGGGCGGCGGGACGAGGCCGAAGAGGCGCGCGAAGAAGCCGGGCGGGCCGGGGGGGCGCTGGCCGCCGCTGCCGGTGGCGGACGGCGCGTTGCGGAAGCCTGCGAGGAAACAGGAGCGGAGGACAGCCGGAGACAGCTCAGGGGCGGGTGCAGGGGCGGAAACAGCAGGGGAAGCGTTGCGAAGACGTACGCAGAGCCCAGAGCGCGCGCAGCAACAGCATGGCCCAAGCACGGTGGCAGCAAGCAGTGTGCTAGCGAGAATGGTGCAGACGGAGGGAGGCGGGCACAGCACAGCGTCGCGCAGACGGGCAAATCGCCATGTGGCGACGGTGGGGCGGCAGCTTGCCAACAACAATGGTCACGGGAACAACCGGTACGAAACTTTGCCAGCCCCCTGCCTCACCCAACAAAGCAAGCCTGGCAGTGTGGGCAAAGTAAGCTCCTGAATGGCCTAATCACCACAACGTTCACGCCCAGGCAAGTAGGCAAGTGCGTACGTAGTGCTCAAGTGCATAACGCATTCGCCTGCTGCTCAGTGCTCAGTGCTCACCCTTGACGGCTCCCGGGTCGGGCATCAGCTTGAGCGTGGGCTGGTTGCCCAGCAGCGGGTGCGACATCTCGTCGCTGCCCTTGCCGCTCTTGGCGCGCTTGCCGGCCGTGCCGTTGGCGTTGACGGTGCGCGGCAGCAGCGGCGTCGTCACCGTGGGCGCGCTGGCGCCCGAGCCGCCAGGGCCGCCAGCCTCCACATCCCCTGTGGGGGTGATGCTGCCCTCCGCGGGGGAGGGGGCCGATGCCAGCATGGACGCGCGCACCTGCAGCAGGCGCGGGCCAAGCGCATTTTCACACGCCAAAGGCAAGCAATCAAAGTCGGTATTCAAAACAGCCGCTGGCTTGCACCGCTTCCTTGAGCCAATTTGCTATCGCCGAGATGCCAAGAGCGCGAAGTACGCGCAGTGATTATTAAGGCTATCCATGGGCGTGAATGCAGGTGAGGCAGGCACCCTTACGCCTTGCATCTGCCCCCCGCCCGCCCGCAGTCATACATCCGTTGTAACAAACGTGGCATAAATGCGCCAGCAAGCATGCAGCTCAGAGTTGGCGAGGCTCTGTTCTGCTGCATGCTCACATCTGCCACACCCTCCTACACATCATGCAGTCAGATTGGCCCGCCGCAGTGCCGCTGCTCACGTACATCATGCAGTCACCATGGCCTGCCGCTGCTCATGCGCACAAATGCATCATGCAGCCAGCCTGGCGTCGCTGCTGGTACCGCCGTCCTACGCATGAATGCATCACGCAGCAAGCACCGCCGCCTGTGTCGCCGCGTCTGTGTCTCACTCACCGACTCGTCATCCACCCATACGCATCAATGCATCCCCAGTCAGCATGGCGCCGCTGCTGCTGCTGCTGCCACTGCTCATGTGCACCATGTATCATGCATCATGTATCATGCAGTCAACAGCCCGCTGCCGCCTCCGCGTCTGTGTCTCACTCACCGACTCGTCGTCCACCCAGTAGGGCACCGCGCGCACATCGCCCGGGAAGAGCGTGGCGCTGCCGTGGATGAACTTGCTGAACTTGTGCACCTCGATGGGGTACTGCGACTCAAGCAGCTCCTGGAGCGACAATACAAGCAAGCCAGTACAGCGCAGCACAAGGCAGCAGCACAGCGCAGTGCTCAGGAGTCAGGGCAGCCAGCTCGGGACGAGCACATGCAGCGACGAGCTACGGGCTGCACAAGCGCTGTACATACTATGATGACCCATGACGGTAGGCAGACAATCATGCGGTCAACAGGCAAATGTACAAACCCGCCTTGCAGCAATTCCGGAACTCCTGCGGGCCCACAATTGTGAGCCGCGCTAAGTGCTGCACCTGCCGCTGACTGCGGCTTTCACCAGCATGCGAGTGCGTATGACTGTGTGAGCAGACCGATGCCCTGCGGCGTTGCGCGTGCGGCTTGTGCCGCGCCAAACCCCGCCCCAAAGCCTCGCACTGTGACGCCCTTCGGGCACATCTTGTGCCACGAGCACCGTGTCAAGGAACGCGCATGTGCGCTTGGCATTTGCCACTCTGCCGCTCTGCCACTCAGCCACTCCTTTGCTAAGCGCAGCGCTGCACACCATCCAACGCTGTACACCGTGCCATGTTTCCAAGCTTATTCCGTGTTCATTCGTGTGCGGCTGTGGCAGCTACACCCTCTGAGCACAAGTAAAAGCCCCGCCGTGCTGCTGGCAGGCAGTCATGGTGTCTGCCTCACCTGCACCCAGGCGGGGGAGGACTGACCCTCCTGCAGGCTCAGCTTCACCTCCAGCACCTGCGCAGTTACGATGACACATCGTACAACATATATTGTTTTTATGCACGTGCTATTTGTTTCCACCCACAATGTAGCCCACACCACGTACACGGGCCACTTCTGTACCCATCGCCCCCAAACCGCACCCAACCAAACCAAACCAACAAACCCGAGGTGGCGTGCTCACCGCGTGGGGAAAGCGGGTGATCTCTGTGCGGTGCGGGGGCAGCAGCGGGTCGCGGTACCAGCGGCCGGTGGCGGCGCAGCTGGGTCCGTCCTCCGGGTTCTCCTTGATCATGCACAGGTTGGTGTCCAGGCTGATGCGCACGCTGGCGTCAAAGGGGATCTGGGGATCAGCACCAGGACCAGGGGGAGGGGGGGGGGCAGGGCACAGTCGAGCATTGTTAAGGTCGAGTTCAGCGTGGGCATCGGTACACACACAGACGTAGCAGTTCGATCGGGGCATTATCACCCAGAAACACGGTGGTTAGCTCTGGCCAGGCAGACATGCAAGCATGGACGTGTGCATGCACTGCGTTTGCGGCTCAGGCTGCATCGCCGTTGACTGCCTTCCAGACCAGGACGCGCATCAAGCGACGGCCATGCGCGCGCAGCAGGCTGACGTATGTACTGCATGCACACAAATGCCGGCTGCTCACCTGGAAGGCGGTACGCATGTACTGCGTGCGCACGAGGGGCTTGAGCTGCTTGGAGTCAATGGCCTTGTAGACCTCGGTGAAGATCTGCGCATACGAGTCCTTGTCCTCCTGGCTCATGGTCTTGCCCTTCTTGGTGTAGTACGCCTCCTGCGGTACACGCAGGCAGTACACAAAGTACACACACGAATGCCCAACGCTTGTTTCCGAGATTTTCAGGACCGTTCCTGGGGAATTCAGAACCTTCATTACAGCCACCATTCTGAGTGGTTCAATACCTTTATTACAGCCACCATTCTCAGTGGTTCAGGAAGCTTACTACAGCCAAAAACCTTAATGCGACCCTACTAGCCGGCCGCACCTGGTCCTCAGCGCCTGGTCCCCATCCGGGGGGGGGCATGGGCCGTTTGGCCGACACGCTCCTGATGTAACATAAGCTTATATAACGTAACACACCCACTGTCCGGCCTCACCTGGTCCTCCAGCGCCTGCTCCAGGGAGTACTCGCCATCCATGTACGCCACCACCTTGGCCTCAGGCAGCAGGAAGCGCTCCTTCACACTCTCCTCGCCCTGCAGGCGGGACACGCCATCAGGGGTGGGAGGGAAGGGGGGCAGCACAAGGGTGAGGGCAGCGGCCGGGGGCCAGCTTATAGCCTGCTGCCGCAGGGGACTAAACCCACTACAGCGCATCCCAGCAGATCCACACATCGCCCCCCTGCGCTCCCCCGTTCACCGCCCGCAGTTGGTTCCAGTCCTTGCTCCGCTTACGTGCGCGGCTCAACCCAAACCTGCATATCGTATTCTCATGTGTGACACCACCGTGAGCACGCCCAGCACACACAAACTGCACTCCAGCAGCCCCGCCATTCGAAGCCCCGCCACACACGCGCATGAACGCTGGCTCACCTTCCAGCTCTCCTTGTGCGTCTTGCGCTCAAAGAAGACATTCTTGGGGGGCTCGCTGCCGTACCACCTGCAGCCGCACACACACCGGCATACACGCGTGGTCAGCGTCGTACAAGGCAAGGCTCGGGCACCTGCTGCATGCTGACGCGCCAGCGTCGAGCGTTTATCACCAGGGAAATGTGTATCATCAGGGAAGCGTTTATCACCAAGGAAGGCAAGGCCTGAAAGTGAAAGGCAAAGCCTGTAGCGCTGGGGCTGTGGCGTAGGCGCGTAGCACACCACGCTTGCCATCACGAGAAATGCGTGATTGTCACTGCCTGACAATCACCCATTTCTAGTGATGGCAAACGCTGAATACCACATCCAAGCAGGATTCCGTGTCACTGCACAGGCGCGCAACAAGTGCTGTCAGCAACGCGTGTAGTCCCTGCACCGCCTGCCGGTAACCGGGCAACACCGCGCCAATGGGTTCAGGGCACCTTTTGTCCTTGCCAACTGTTGGCGTCGCCATTGGATGCTGGCAAAAGCTGCCCACTGTGCCCTCGCTCTCTTCTTGAGCTGCGAAGGCGCTCTGCCGTTCCCAATGCACCAAACAAATTGCAGCTAATCACAGTCGCTGCAGCAGCAGACGCTAGTTGCACTATGCCTGCCAGCTAGAGTCTAGGGCCCGCCCCACGCTCCTCAGGGACGGGTGAGAGGACCCGTACTGGTGCGCTTCGGCCGGGCATCCACACCACACCACACACCTGATGCCCATATTAAGCATACTGCATGGCCCATGGGAAGTAAAAACACTTGAACACACCTGATGCGCAGGGCGATGGCTCCGGGCTTCTTGTCCAGGCGGCCGTGGTAGAGCTCCATGGAGCTGTTGTCGAGGTACACGCTGTTCACCAGCTGAGCGTCACCTGCACATTGGGCCACACGCAAGGATCGGTCTTGTTGTTGGCACAATGCAGGGCAGGAGTTGTGTGGACAGCCTTGTTGCTGCAATGATAGCGCAAAGTGCACACAGGCATGCTGCACCACCACTGGGTGGTGTTATCCCACGGATGCATGCATGATGTATGAATGCATGCATGACACCCCACCCCCGCGATCAACTTGAAGGTCGGGTTGCATGCCACCGCAGACACCGGGTACCGGGTCGCTCACTTCTTGCACGTCCAGTTGCAGCGGCCGATCCGGTGTTTGTGTCCCGTGCTGTCCACTTTGCACCATGACGTACCACGCAACAAGCTTGCATCACACAACCCATATGGAGCATGCATGACCCAGATCGAACGCTGCGCTGCGTGACGACTTTCCGTGTGACCCAGATCGATTTGATTTCCCTGTGACCCAGATCGATTTAAGGACCAAAACGCAGATGCTACGGCCAATCGAATGCACATCCACTCGCATCAGCCCCGCCTGTGGGGCTGCCTGTTACAGTGTTACCCGCTGTGCCACTTACCCGCAAAGTTGGTCTTGTCGTACTGGAACACGGGCATGTGCTGCAGGATGTGGTGCTTGACGGTGGACACGTCCTCGTTGCGCACCCAGTACTTGGTGGTGCTGCGCACAAAGCCCTGCGCACCAGTGCACCACATGTGTCATGTTATGTACTTGTGTTACATCAGGAGCGTGTTGGCAAGCAGCCCATGCTCCCCCCACACGGGGACCAGGCGAGCAGAAGAGCTGCGGCAGAAGCTGGTGATTCGGGCAAGTCTGGGCACGGCATGGTTGCACCAGCGCACGGGGTGTGTTGAGACAACGCGTGGGGCCATGCATGGTGTGGTTCCCGTGGGGCCATGCAGAGTGCATATGCGTATGCGTAGGGACGGAAGCTGCACCTGACGATAGAGCCATGCACGGTGTGGGTGTCCAGGATCATTGAGCAGGAACTATAGCAGCAGCTGCTGCTGCTGCTGCTACTGCCGCTACACTTGACGATGCATGCAATGTGCACGCACCCAGGAATGTCACCGCACACGTTCACCCGGCCTGTGCTGATCCGGGCGACGGTAGTGATGGTACGCAGGTTCAGGGATGTGGCAGCCAGGGATGATTCAAACAAGAATCCGCATGTATAATAGCTGAGACTTGCCTGAGCAGCGTCCTCGTTCTTCACGCCTGTGGTGTCCCCGCGCAGGCGCGAGTACACCGCTGACAGGCTCACCTACGCAGTGCGCAGCGTGAGCAAGGTCGGCACCACGCTCCAAAGAAGCGACTGTGATTGGCAACGCCCAGCAGTGCTTTCCGAACCACAAACCACTGCCCTTTGCCCTGGTCTCTCAGACAGTTCACTCCAGCGCTGCCGCCCGGTCCAACGGCACACGGTGCAGTGTAGCGTGCAGGCAGCACAAGCCACACAAAACGCGCTATCACACTGCAACTCACACTGATGAGTCACTCACCAGGAGGTCAGAGTAGTTCCCCTGCACCCATGGCTGCTGGTGCAGGTGCGCCACGTAGAATTGGCGGCAGGGCGCGTGCGGCAGGCACTTATCGTGCTTCTTCAGGATTTTGTGAAAGCCCTGCAGCGGCCAGCGACCACAGAGCGGCATAACATTAAGTTGCCCTTCTTGCTTTGCTCTCCTGCTCAAACACACAGCGCATGGGTGCCTTGTGGATGAGACGATGAGTTAAGCAAGCCTGCCACGTACCGTGCAAAACCTAGCAGCTTAAGTACTAGGCAAGGACAACTGCAAGCAAGACAGGTCTCTGAAACTTTATGGCTGTTTCGCCCGCGGCTTCATGGTAGCGTCGAGCGTGCGGCACTTCACGGCGATCTCGATTGCGTACCAAGTAGTTGATGTTGACGTACTTCTCCAAGGCCAGAAAGTCATCGCCAATGGCTTGCGCTTGCTGCAAACTCAAACGGAACACAGCAATCACAAGCCACGCTTAGCCAAACGCGCCTGCCAGCTGCAACAGGGACGCCTCCCAGAACGTGTGCGACGGTGACAACCGGCCCAGGGTCAGCACTGCAAATACTTATGGCTGCAAGCGGCTGAAACCAGCAGAAGTTCAGCAGGTGCAATTTGCCCTATCACAAAGCATGAAGCGGCCTTTGACACTACGTGCGCTCGCACACCTTCATAAGCTCCTTCTGCTTCTCTGGAACGTTGCCATCCTTTTCAGCAGCGGCCATGAGCTCCTTGAGCTGTTTGCGCATACGGTCCACGATGCTCTTGGTGAAGTCATTGACCCGCGTTAGCTGCACGAGTTGCAAAACGGCACGCCAGTGATGGTCGGGCGCGTCAACTAGGATGATCACAGCTCATCAGTGACTCCCTTGCAAGCCTCATCCTTGGCTTTGGCCAGCAAACAACACTTGGTAATAAGCAAGCACCACTGCGTATTTCTAGGGTTCGGCAGCACAGATACTGTCAGTGTGGGGTGACATGCCCAGCGATTGGACGCTGAAAGCACAGGCACCACGACCTAATACAACTCACGTCCTGCTCCAGCTTAGCAAAGAACTTCTCGTGCAGAGAATCCTTCTGGTTTGAATAGCGCTGCACGGTGAGTGATGTGGTGCGCGGCGAGAACGACTGCTCGCCCGTAGTCTCAGCCTCCTTCTGGCAACCCTTGATCAGGTCCTTCAGGGCCTTGTAGTCGATGTAGTGCTCCGACCATTCCGGCTTCACCTTGCTTGCAATATATTTGCCGTACTTCATTCCTCACAAGCGGCCGTTGAGTGTAACCCACTGGGACTGACCAGAAACAGTCAAGCGGCGGCGGGAACGAAAGGCACACAAGGCTGCCTATATGTGCGGCGGTGATATCGTGCTGGTTGTAGCCAAGCTAACCTCAAGCAAGCACAATGAGCAGCACCTGTATTGCGGGAATGTCCTTTGACAGGCTGCTGTGCAGGGTCTTTGTGCGCGTTAACACTGACTGAGGCCAGCCCCAGGTCTCCTTGTAGATTCACCAAAAGCACGATTACAGAGTGCTTCCGAAAGCAGTGAGGCAAGGCAAGGCAAGGCTGGCCTTTCAGAGAGATTCCAATATTATACCCTTGCGCACATGACGTTCAAGGCACTGTTCTCGCTTTGCATGGCACTGCGTTTGGAGGAGTGCTGTGGAGCGGCCGTGAAAATGCAATGACAAACAGCGTTCAAGTGGAATGTACAGTGCAAGGGCCTCAAGGCTGGCGAGTGCAAGGGGTGGGCAGCGGAGAGAAAAGTGCAAGGGCTGACAAAGGCGTGGGCTCATACCCAACGGCACGTGTTGACGAGGCACTAAAAGAAGCCGTGTATTAGACAGCACGGGCAGAAGGATTTACGAGCCTATGTGCTGCTGGTCAATCGCGACACAGCACCACCAAATACCACCGACATAGATAGCACCATGCAGACCGTCAGCAAGACCGGCAAGAAACGACTGTCATAGGGCCCATCTTGCTTGGCCCTGTAGCAGCAGCAGCAGAAGCAAGCACAGGGACAAGACAGCAAAAATCAGTACAATTCATCACCCAAGGCAGCAAACCTTCCCAGTCGCACCAGCCCACCTATTGAACAGTATTATTCCGTGCCCATAAGTTCAGCCCATCCTTCAAGATGCAAGTATAGACCCACACTGGCTGATAGGCACTCACTCGAGAAATACGGCCCTGCGCTGGAAAGTGAGGCCAGCAGCGACCGCCAGGAAGATGGAGAGCAGGAGCATGACCAGCGCTATGACGCGCACAATGATCGCCCGCTCAGAGAACTCATCGCCCCAGTGCCTGTGCGCATGCCCAGCCACACCTGCAGGGAGACCCGACACAGGCAACGCGTTTTTCAGGTACAACCCAGGCAGCCCAGGCAGAGAGACGTGCAGCGTTGCCATGCTGACGTCTGCAGACACCATCCCAAGGACTGGTCACACGCTGCCTCAGCCAACGACACAGACACACAGACAGCTGGAACACTACCGGAAGTTCAGTCCTTCTCAAACGTTCTATAAGTGTGCTCAGTGCAATGAGCGGTTGGAGCGCAGACTGCAAGTGCATCGCGACACCCAACGCCACGCAGCGTACCGGACAAGGCAGCTGCAATGCTGCCAATCGTCACTGACGTGCTCATCCAGTGCAGGAAGGTACGCTCATTGGCTGCAGATTGCACACAGGAAAGAACGACCTCGCATAAACTCAAGTTGTTCTCCACTGTGTCAGGTTGCTTAGGTACAGCCACAAGCCGATCAGACAGGAAAGGAAGAGAAGCTAAAAGGTCCTCACCAAAGAACGCCTTGGCATCTGTTCGCCGCAGGTTAGGGCTGGCCATGGCTGCAACGGTTTCTCAGTTACAAGAGTGCGCTGCAGGACAGAGAACAGCTAGGTTGGGAGCTGGACAAAGGTGCAACTTTTCTCGTGTATATGCAGACTCTAAGCACGGCTCAAAACGTATGCCTCCAACATGCCTGCTTGTATCTGCCGCGTTGGATTCATCATGCTGGGTGCCAATCCGGATGTGTTGCGAAAGCACGTGAGAACCACGCCTGCCAGGGGGATTGAAAAGGTTACATTCAACAGGTTTGCGCAGCTTCAACAACGTCACTGTTCGGGCCGCCCATGCAGGACCGTCACGCGCAGTCCATACGCTGACGAGGTTATTTGGCTTGGCACATTTACTTAAAGTGGACAACGTCCTTCCCATGCTGCTGAATTGGCAGCCAGTAACCAGCGCTATGGTCGATGCGGACCCAACCCGAGTGCTCCACTGATTTCCATCCCTGCAATAAGCAGGCCAACGCGGTAATGTCTCAGTGGTGACTCAATACTGAACCAGTGGTTCGGTAGCAAGGTTTCAAACTCTTTGATGCAGGTCCAAGTCTCACTACCGCAGCTGAATAACCACCATTTGCAAGCAAGCGGTTTCAACCTTCACCTCACCTTGAGCTTGGCGCCGTTGCGAGGCCAGTCCGGGGCACTCACAGAGGCGTTCATGTCTGGCTTGGACCTCCAGAACATGCCTTGAGCAAGAGAGACAGTAGGGAGGTGTTGCACAATAAATTCAGGCAAGGCGTGCAGCATGAATCACTTGAGCGTTACGTGTGGCTACCCCGGCACCCTGCACTGGTCCACCAACCCCGGGTACGTCTCACCTGTGCAGCCGTTGGCAGACGCATCCAAGGTGAAATCGATCTTGTTAGCGTCTGTGAAAGCGTCAGCCGCCATGGCACGGGTCACGACAATCGACCGGGGAGCGCGGTGCTGCGGCAACGTTGTGTGCGTGCGGGTTACGCGGCTGCAGGTACGAAGGGCATACATAATTGGCAGGGGAGGAGATATTTGATTACCTTCAAACGCAGGCTCACAGGCTTAACAGGCTGCATGTTGATTGCCCCTGGGCGCCTGATGCAATTGCGCGGCTTCCGGATGTTTGCCCTGCCCCCATGTTGGGGGGGTCAGCTCTCCTGACAGTGGTTCGAACCACGGGTGTCCACTTGGATAGTTGGGCGTTTGGTTGTTGGATTATGGCAAAATGTGTGCACGTGTAGACGTGTAGACTGCAGCCTTGGGCCAGTGAGCAACTTGAGTGAGCAACTTGAGCATGCAGCTGCAGTGCAGAACGTCGCCAGCCTCTCCTTAAACAAATACAAGGGTCACAATGGGTGACATGGCATACAACAGCGCACCGGCTGCATGCATGCAATGCAGCATATGCCACGCTTGCAGGCGCAGCGCGGCAGCAGCAGCGGTGCCGCACGCGCACCCGCGGTGTTCTGACATGAGTGCATGTGCGCACCCGCAGTTCACGCTGTCAGCCCATCATCACGCTGACATTGGTCAAATCCTCCGGCATAAGCCTGTGTGCATGCGTAGCCAGGACGTAACCAGGACATGTTGTTCTTTGGACAAACTACAACTGCTCAGGATTCCTGCGGCAGCCGTGGCTCATGATTTCGGAAAGGCTGGTCGACAAACTGCTGGTCGCCTGAGAATGTTGCAATTACCGGTGGCAAACACCGCTTGCTGACATGCTGCCAGTGCGTGGGAGGGAGCTGGACAGCTGGCCATGCACAGTGTTGCAATGCATGGGCTGCAGGCCTGAAGCAGGTCCTGAACCTGTGGTCCGGAAACCACGGAACACCACGCCGAGAGCAGGGTTTGTAGCCACAGTCTTGTCTCATGTAGTTATGTTGTTTTGTTACATCAGGAGCGTGTCGGCCGATCGGCCCATGCTCCCCACAGATGAGGAGCAGGAGACCGGAAGAGGCCCACAAACCTTGGCACATGGCCATGGTTGCAGCGAGGAGCAACTGAATGGCACATGTACGCGTGTGCCTTGATGCCGCCACGCGCTCTCACCCACACAGTGCGTGCGTGCTGATTGCCAGTACGCAGGTACCGATGGTAAGATGAATAGTTGAGTAGGGGTATCCTCACTTGCCAGCGGGTCAGAGAACGATACGCGATGGGTGGCTCTGCTGGTGAGTGCTGCAAGCGAATGCTGGCTGGGAAGGTGGGGTGCAAGCGTGTCCCCAGTGTGCCGGCCTTTCTTTTGGTACTCGACCAGAGCAAGTGAATATGCCCCTGATGGGCACAGCTGAGAGACGAGCCGTACGTAGCATGCATCACGCATTGCTAACGTACGTGCGTGCATGCGCACCTTGCATGCATGCATGCACATGGCGGCACGAGCAACAAATGAACGCAGCGTGACAGCAAGGCATCAGGTGCGCGAAAGTGCACGCGATCTGAGGCCTTATTGGCTGCACTGGCGGATCATACGGAGGCTGCGCGTATTGGAGGATTGAGACACAGCTTGACACAGGCCCGCCCCGTGAGCCGGTAGGCGCACCGAAATGCGCAGCGCTTGCGGTCGAACAACGAAACCCGAGGGTGTACCAATATCACTCAATATGTGAACATGACATACCACAACTCGAAAAGGTGGAGGATGTTAACGTAAAACATGTGATGCATATACGGTATGCGGCAGCGGATGCGGCAGCCATCAGGCGGTATGACCGTTTGTGCGCACCATGCGGTGTATCAGGAAGAGCGGCATACCATGCGACGTGAAAAGGTTGATGTCAACATGAGGTTGGCACGTCACGTACAGCCTCAATCGGCCAGCGCTTGTTGTAGCGGTGGATACATACACGCACTACGAGTACGATTACTGCCTAAGTCGAGTGCATTAGTGTGGTTTGGCGAGGCGGTACACCGTGGCATTCGTCGGTTTAGGGTCAAGGTTTCGACGCTAGGGTTTAGGGTTGCTGCTGGCTAGTGCGAGGGCAGGTCACATCTACCGCACATGCCCACTGCGTGGCCCCATAGGAATCACACTACTGCATGGCCCTGGTCACGGGCGCCTCGTTCTGACCAGCCCGCACACCGGGTCGGTACACTGTATCACTTGTTTGGGCCTGCGCAAGTGGAGGGTGGGAGAGCAGCGGCTTGGCCCTCAGGTCGAGCGGTACGCTGCCAGCATAGCCCAGTACACAACAGTACAACACCTGACAAAGGGTTGGCATAGATTCAAGCGGGATGCCGGTATGGAGGCACTAGGGCGAGGCACACGCATGACGTTATGTTACCGCGGCGTTGCTAAGAAAGAAACGCTGCGGCAAGCAAAAGCAGCATGTATGCATAAATGGTCACGAACGGAGGTTTTCCATGCGGTCAGATTTTCTGCATGGCGTAACACACACATGCACCCACCGCCTAGGGCATCAGGGCGGCAGCAGCCGCAGAAACACATCGTAGTTCCGAATCAGCAGCGATGCCACAGGCATGTCGTCCTCAAACAGCTCCGCCACGCCCGCATCACGCAGCTCCTTCAGCTCCGCCTCCAGCTGGGCGTTGCTGGTTTGAACGTATTGCATATCTGCACATAGATAGATATGCATGGCAGGTGAGGGCGTGTTGCCGCTTGTACAGTCGATCAGAGGACTGCTGTGTACACACATGACGATAGATGTGCATGCATTGAAGACTGCGCAGCGGCCAGCGGCACTGCCTGCTGGACGTGCTCAACGGGACACAGTCCTCACCGTTGCGGTTGTTGGTGGTGCTGTCTAAGCCCTTGGCAAAGTCATAAACCCCCATGGGAGTGCTGACCGCTGCTAGCGCCGCGTGCAGACTGTCGCCCCGCTGCACGTCGCTCCTGACCTTGCTTTCCAGGCACTGCGTTTGCGCTGGTGCTTTTGTTGCTGGCATCAAGAGCCGGGCCCTATACTTGCAACACACGGTAAGCACCTTCTCTTTGGATAAGAGCTTGAACATGGTGGGCTCCAACTTAAAAGTTCAGAACGGCCCCACGCTAAACGCGCGTGTCATCAAAAAGTGGCTCCTCGGGCTTGCCAGGTGCTGACTGATAGCTCTTGAGGGCCACGGTGATTCCTTGCAGCTCCTGCTCAAGCCTTTACTTGGCCAGCGCCTTCGCCTGAAGCCCTATGCATCCACAGAATGGGAAAGCTCCTTGTCCGAGCTGTTCCGCGAATGTGTCGGGATGTTACAGCGCTGGCTGCACCAGTTTGTGCCTGGACAAGGCAGCACGCTGTTGAGGGGGCAATACGTCACGGACTCACGGCGCGTTGTGGCGTGGAAAAGCAGCGGAACGCGCTCAGAAGGCGACCTTTTCTGCTATCGTACTGGTGTGAGAGCCTGGGAATAACACATTGTCTCATAGGTCGCACACTGGCACACCTCGTGCATCACAACATGTTTTTAGCATTCAGGCTCTACAGTCTACACCAACTTACATGAGCGAGCTGTTCATGTTCGGAGGCTGCACGCAGACATTATCTATCGGCTGCGCCTGGCTCAGCAGGCAGATCTTAGCCGGCATCTCCCAGTACAGTCAGCTCAGCGGTTGCCATAGGTTTGTTTCATATCGCACGCGCACACACATGCACACACAAACAGCACGCAGGCACACACAGCACGAGCATGGTGCACGCATGCAACAACGATCCACACACCTGCACCCGCACACACTCTCGCACGTACGCCACACGCATTTACACCCCCACACGCGCACATTGGCACAGCATATCTGCCATCCTCACACACACACACATACACACACTGCTCCACAGTGTACAGGTGCTCAGAGGCAAAGTACATCGATACAAAAGCCAGCGGTTCCCCCATACCGTAATCCCATATGAAAGTATGAAAGGAGCGGTGCGGTTTTGAAAGCACATGGGACAAACGCCCAGAGCAGGGTTTGCGTCCATGATTGGAGCGAAGAAACAACTGGACCGTACCACACGCTGCGCTGGTGGTGTGATAACGCCACACGCTCACCTGTAGAGTCCATGCCTGCCAACCGTCCTTTCCAAACACTGACGATTAGACGAGTATGCTTGCCACTTTGCCAGCGGGTCAGAGAACGATACGCAATGGTAGCTCTGCTGGTGAGTGCTGCGAATGCTGGCTGGGAGGGCGGCGCGCAAGCGTGTCGCGACTGTGCCGGTTTTTCTTTCGGAACTCGACCAGAGCAAGTGAATATGCCCCTGATGGGCACAGCTGAGAGACGAGCCATACACAGCATGCATCACACATTGCACAGGTACACAAACGCATGCGCTACTCGCACGCATGCATGTGGCGACACGAGCAACGAACGCAGCATGACAAAACATTGGCACTTGTGCGTGTGTGCACGTGTTGTGTGACCTCGCAAAGGCCACGCTAGCGGACTCGATGGACAGCGCGGGAGGATTGCAAGCGTTGGAGGATTGGGACACACTGGACAACTTGACATCAGGCCACCCTGTCAAGCCGGCAGGCGCACATGCGTGCGCGCGCTCGAGGATGAATAAGAAATAAGAACAGCGGTGAGGGCATCAAAACATGAACTTAAGGCTCCGCATGCTACTAGGTAACTCGCACCTGATATGATAAGACAGTGTAAACACCAAAACATGCGGCGCATGGACGGTGCAGCTAGCAGGCGGCATCACCATACGGTCAGTTGCAAGGCTTGAGTTTCTATCATGGCATGACACAGGTGCAGAGAGCCTTTCACCCCTGGAGCTCCGACCTGGTCTTGGCTAACAAGTCCAGGTAGGCAGTGATCGCTTGGCATTTCTGCATGCAGGCGACCGTGTTGGCGGGGTCCACCGCATTGAGCTGCCGCTCCGTCGCGGCGATCTTCGCGATCAGCGTCGACGCCAACCGCTCTAGCGCCGGGCGCGCTTCTTCCGCGTACGCCCACTGCATGTCGTTGGCGGGCGCAGGAGCGACGGCCGCAGCACCACTCGATGCACCCGCGGCCACCGCTGCCTACGGAGCGTGGACATCGCATGCACGCAAGGCGCATACAGAGAGCCAGACGCAAACCAATGTCAGCAGGTTGTAACGTCAGGCGGCGCCCGTTTGACGCCGTGCAAAGGTGCAGACAGGCGCTCAGGCCGTTTCCTGAGGACAGGCAAGAGACTGCCCACAGCGTGCATACAAAGGACATGTGCAAGAACGGCTTTGCAGCCGCATCCAGCACTCTCGTCATGACTGCTCGTGAACACCATGACGCAAATGGGCACACCAATATCCATGCAATCCGGATCAGGTCATCAGGACGGGAGGGCAAAACGCACCTGAGCACGGTGGCCAGGTGCCGCTGTCTGGAGGTGCGGCAGGTGCGGCTGCAAATCGGCCGCGGGCGCCCCCGCTGGAGCCCCGGGTGGTGCACCGGTCTGGTGGGCAAGGTGTTGCACGGCGGCGGATGCAGCCACCGCTGCCGCTAGCGCCGAGGCGGCGACGGCGGCGCTGCCGTCGCCGTTCTCTAGCCTGTTCGAGAGAGCTGGCGCAGCGCCCGAAGGCGCAGCGCTCCCTGGCATGGCGGCAGCGGCAGCAGACGCCGGCAGCGGGGCTCCTTCCGGCTGCCCCATGGCAGCCTCTGCAGCAACACACCGGCCACACGCAGCACAGGATATGTCATGTTCTGTGCTTCGTTACACCATGGCAGCCTCTGCAGCAACACACATGCAACACAATGAATGCCGGTAGGTACCACGGGGGTACTGTTCTCAGGGTACTGTTCTCTTTGGAAGCAAATTGGGCTCAGGGTCCGCATGGGGGAGGCAAAGGTCGGGATGTGACGCGTCCAGGATGCATCAGGATGCATCCGGACCTGCATGCATGGCATGGGGTTGCCAGATTGAAGCATGTTGGATGAGCGGTGCAGGTGGAAGGCATGCGCAAGCCATGGCAATATCGGCAGGGCCGCATCTGCGCTTGCCGCACGGGCACCGCACCGTCCCTGCTGGTGCCCCGTCCACCCAACATTGGACGCCACAACCAAAAACCAAGCCTAAAGCAGTGTGCGCCCGAAGCTTTACCCATTGAAAACAGCTCATTTAGTAATGCAGCGGATACGCAAGTTTTGTGAGCCAGCACGATCTGTGCACGTGCGTGCTGCAAGATCAGAAGCGATGGTATTAGCTGGGCAGGGTGGGGGCACGTGGGTGTGACTGGGTGAGGTGCGGGGGCCCCTTTGATGCCACACGCCCCGACAGCGGGCCGCTTCTTGCTATGCCGGCTAAGGCAGCGGTCTCTTGACGGGGCACGTGTCAACAGCAGGGAGAGAGGGAGGGAGGGAGGGCAACCGCGGCTGTCATAGGGTACGAATGAATTGGTGCGTTCACCTCCTGAGAGCGAGAGCGCTGCTATGACTGCTTCGTACACAGGCTGGTCCATCGAAGTGCCCTTCCAATTAAAGAACAGGCTCTTGCGTGCTGAGGGTTCGAGCTCCCAAAATGAGGCGCTGGCTGGGCCGGAGCGCTGGCTGGCACGCTGATACTCGCGGACTTTGTTGGCGCTATGGCGGAGCCCGTTCCACCTGTGGTGTATCATCGATCGCGATGCGAGTTATTCAGGGTCAGTGCAGCGTCCTGTATGCAAGCAGAGCCCTACCGCAGACGAGGAAAGCGGTGTGGAAATTGACCTGTCATCACTCACTTCATCTCGATATTGCCAGGTTTGCGGTCATAGCCGTTTGCAGCCAGGTCTGCAGCTACCTTCTCCCATAACGCCTTGCCCTTAAGCGTCCTTTTGTACACTTTGTAGCTGCCAACCACTACCAGCTCCTCCTCGTTGCTCCAGTTGGCTCCGCGCTGCCGCTTGGAGCGGTGCTCCAGACCTTCCGCTGCTACTGCTGCTGCTGCATCCAACCAGCTACTTGAAGGGGCTTGCCCAAGGGAACTGCTTGTCCCGCTTGGAAGCACGGGTGAAAGAGGCTGACTCCCGCTCCCGCTCAGCGGCACTGCGCCGGCAAGAGGCTCAGCCATGCCAAAGCTGCCTTTCCGGTATCCACCCATGTCCGGCAAGCCGGGGATAGCCCCCGGCTGCGTGCTAGTGGCTGTTTTGTGGCCAGCTGGAACCTCAAGAGCCCCGATAGGCACGCACTGCGCTGCTGCACCTTCCAACGCCTGAGGCATGGGCGCATCCAAGATGGACCCAGGGCTGATGCTGGCTTTCTGGCCGCCGAGCGGGCGCCTCTCAGAGCTCCTGAAAGCTTTGCCACCGGCTGCGGCTGGAGCGCTGTCGACGGCGTCACGTTCAGTGCCGCACCCAGCTGACGCCTTCTGGCCGCGAGGCTCGCTGCCTGGGTCACTGGACTGCTCGTTTCCTTCGCCGGCTCTCATGACAAAGGCCCACGAGCCAAAAATGTCGCAATTGCAACCCTAGCGCGCTGCGAAACCAGCTGGAAACCGTGTACCGGTATTGCCACGAGGAAGTGCAGGCTTGTTCAGAGGCTAGGGAGGTGCTTTTGTGGACTTGTGTGCTGCAAGTTGCAAACATATTGTATACCAATGTACTAGCTCATTACAAGCTGGCCAGTCGGGCAGGTGCGAAGCCCGAATTCGGTCTCGCCAAATCCGGTCTCGCCTAATCCGGTCTCGACTACGGTTCCGTTCATTCCGCCTACCTGCCGCCTGAGCTTCAGATACGATCCATGCATTGCAGTCCACGCACAGCCGCTGCTTTTGCTTGTTGCGAATCAGGACGGTGGAGCACCTGCACACCACACAGGCGCCCACATCACGTGTATGCGTGTGTGCATGTGTGTGAGCAGTGTATGGAGTAGATCGCCTTCTGCATGAACTGTGGTGGGAATAGCAAACAACCGCACTTGTACTTGTCATGACACTCATTCGCCACAAAACCTGCATACATAGCTGTCTCTGGGGCGCACTTCAGGGTGCAATCATGCAATGGCAGTGGCTCACGCCTTCAACTGCACAACTAGCACCACCGTGCAGATTGGGGGGCGCACCTGGGACAGTAGTCATCAAGCAGCGCCCAGCCCTTGACGAGATACCCCGATATCAGGTTTGCGACGCGGTCCGATTTACGCTCAGTGTCCATGTCTGCTGGGGGGCGTCCGCCAGGTTGGGCAAGGGAGGTGCCCTCTTGTGGGGTTGGCTGAGCTGCAGCTGGAGGTTCGGGCTGAGGATCTTCCTGCAATCCGGCAAGGGAGGAATGCTCACGTCAGCACGGGTGCGGGACTGGGGCGTGCGGCGTGCGGCAAACGGTGGGCGCCACGGCACGGTATGCTCCATAAAAGAAGGGCGGGCGGTGGTGAACCCAACGCACAACCAGTCAGCTCTTGTACAGTATGCCCACACGGCCAGTTCCTGGCTCGCGCTGCTGTCAAGGGCACGAACCTGAGGGCGTGCGCCGACGGCGAAAGGCCCCAAACGCGGATCAGCACGTGCGTCGTACTCGTTGTCGTCGACTGAGGGATCGAACACTGGCCTTGCTGCAGGCTGCAAGCTGCTTGCTTGCGTCGGCTGTGAGCTCGTTTGGCCATCCTGCAGCGCAGCGGCGCAAAACACAGAGCATGTGTTGTTGGCTCAGTGAGAGCACCGTCAGGCAGAATGGGCCTCTGGATAAACATGCTCCAACAAACGTAACTTGCCTTGTAGCGGCGTTCGCAGTTGACACAGATGCGCAGGCTTTTGTCCGTGGGACTGCGCATCAACGGTATCTGCGTGCGCAACACCAGGGCGTTCAGCTCAGCACAGGCTGCACCGCTTGGTACAGCAAAGCAAAACGACAAAATGTAGAACATGTGCATAACTCATCATCACCTAGGAAACAAAGGTGTTGCTTTACGTCAACTAGCTAGAGGCTGGCAGTCATGCAACGCGGGTGCTCAGCATACGCACCTGGCAGTCAGGGCAGTTCTCTGCCAACATAGCCCAGCCCTGAAGCAAGAGTCGTCCGAGCTCTGAGCTGACATTTGCCTTTGTCGCCATGAGTGCTGCTCTTCGGCGGGCAGCGCGGCGTAGGGTCCAGTTGCGGCAGCGCTTGGTGATACAAAGGGCAGACCTGTTGAAACCAAGTAACAGGCTGGGGCAGGAGAATAGGGTAGAGGTCGCTTATTGATACCTAGTGAGTTGGCAAGCTCATGCGAGTCTGCTTGCAACAAGAAATTGGGGCAGGGGCGGCAACCCCGACATAACGCATTAGGAATGCCCTTCACAATGACAGGGAGGGAGGGCGCGTTTGATCATATCCCCTGCCGCCCACTCACATGCCCCCACCCAGAGAGCCCGCAGGCGTGCAGTGTGGCCTGCATACCTCTGCCTCTTGAGGAGGCCAGTCGCAGCCTAGCTAGGCCCTTACCCCAGACAGTTGTGGCCACGGCGAATTCCGCCCCACACGCATTGCTGTACCCAGGCTGTATCACACAATGCAATATGGATGCAATGCCACATACTGACATACCCCGTCTTACGGATGTCCCGCTGTATGCATGCACACGCTACGACGCAAGGCATGCAACAGTTGATCGGCTAGCGGTGCGGGCGGCTGGCCGATAAACGACTGGGCTTCGGGGCGAGCGACAGATGAGCTGCACGGCTAAACTGTGGGGCGAGCGATTAGAGCATGAGCTCAACCGTACTGCACGGCGTTGATACGATATCCATGCAACAGTGTGCATACAGTGTGCGTGCAGCTGGGCGCTGAGCTGCTCGTTGCAGGCTGGCCTGGGTCCTGCCTTCTGGCCTCGTCTGCATAAAATCCTTGATGGGCTGACATGGCGGTGCCACAGAGTGAAGGGGATGGGTAGCGGGTGGAGGGCCTGCCCTTCCTACACCTACCCACGTGCATGGCCCCAGCCACAGCCGGTTGTGACCACTGCATGTACTAGGAGTCTAAGCAGCGATACAATTGCTGTACCGCATCAATACTGGAGTATCGCATCAACAGCATCATGTATCACGTGCAGCCTTGCCAGCGCGGTATGAGCTTTCACATTGACACGCGAAATACGATGTGCCTGCAGCAGGATGTGACAAGCTGGCATAAGTTAGGCAGCCCCATGATGCTTAGCTGGTGTGTTTTATAAATTACCATGGGGACATGCAGTTTGCATTTGCGCCTACATACTGACTGCCAGTGGTGCATCTGGCTTGCGCCCTGGTCGCGTTGGCAGGGGCGAGTCCTCTGGCCGCATGGTGATGGCTGCACAGTGCAGCTGACACGCGTCGTAGTCACCATCCTGATGAGTGCATTATCGCTTGGTTCAAGGTGGTCATGCGCATAATGCACATGAACAGCGTGCATGTAGATTTCGAGGCAGTGGCAAATCGCCAGCCAGGCGCTCCAGCTAAGTGCTTGGCTTGGGTCCCAGGCTGTGTCACCGCCGGTATGCTTTCCTGCAGCCATGATATCACTAGAAACATGTAGCTCCAGGCCCCGAGCTATGCGTGCAACGCGCTGCTAGGGTCGTTGAACGAACCTGCAGGCCTCTTACATGCAGCGAGCTTGGGCCTTGCTGCTGGGGCTGGGACTGGGATTGGCGGTGTTTGCCCAGGCACCCAACAGCTCTCCACTGAAAGATGCCCCGAGGGCTCGAGCTGGCCTCTTGCAGCAAGGTTACGCAGGCGTGGCGGTCCGACGGGGACGACGTGTCTCGGTGAGGCCCCTCACCTGCCCATGCTCTGGTTCCTAGTAGCGGCTGTCTCTGTTTGTTCCTGGGTGAACCCTGTACTGAATGCTTCTGAAAATCAACCAAGGATGCCCAAACGCAAGCGCTGTGCTGGCATCGTCGCTTGGGGGGCCTCAACACGTGCTTCTCGCTGTGTGGCTTTGCAGATGGAGGACCGAGCCGTGCAGTATGAGTTTACTTGCCCATCCACAGGGGCAGGCAGCTCGAACGACACAAGCTTGGACTCGCGCCACGTGTAAGTGCTGGCGCACGACCTAGGTCCGTGACGAGTCTTACGTGCAATTTCTAGCCCGCAGGATGCTATCTCATGCAGTGCCCAAGCAAGCAACGTGCGCTTGCCCCGTCTCCTGTGCAGGTTGTGGGCTGTGTACGACGGCCACGACGGCACTGACATATGCAGCTTCCTCGCGAACAACTTCCATGTCAGACTCAAGCACCACCTGTGTGTGCTGGCAACGCCGAGCAATTGCAGCACTGCTGGAAACATATCGGGCAGCTTAGCATGTGGGGTTGGTAGCTCCAACAGCTCAGTGCCTGGACAGCACGTGGATGCGCAGGAGGCGCTACGTATGGCGTTCGCAGACATGGACACCGCCATTCTCGAGGCGGAAGGACAGCCTACCGTACATTCTCCTACCCAGGGCACTGCAGGCTCCGAAGTCCTGCCTAGCATGCCTCCCATCAGCCCCTCAGCAGGGTCAACAGCTGTCGCAGCGCTCCTCAGCTGGTACCCCCGCAATCCAGCAGGGCACCAGCACCAGCTGCTGATCGCAAACCTCGGAAACTCAAAGGCGCAGTTCTGCGCTGTAAAGGACGACGTGGCTGACCTCACTGCTGTCGTGGCCTCGGACAGGCCGCATATCCCCGCTGCTCCCGCCTCCGGAACATCCGGGCAGGGGGCGCGCTTGGTGGCTGCACCTGTCACGCGTGACCACCACCCAGATGACCCAGTTGAGCGCGTTCGCATAGAGGCTGCCGGCGGTACAGTGGAGTACACACGAGGTGAGCAATGCGGTACAGTGCAGTACTCGCGGGGTGTGCCATGCTGCAGGCTGGCACTATGAGGTGTACCGTACTGCATCTGAACCCCCCCCTCCTCCCGCTCCCCTGCCCTCCCCCCAAAACGAAATGCATGTACAGCATCTCCTAACCCCTTACGTAAGGGGGGTGTCCCAAGGCCTCAGGGAATGGTTGGCCGAATGTAACTACACGCTCATGCAGCTACAGCGTAACACGACAGAACCTAACATGATACGGTTCACCCGTGTGTCATGGGCCGACACTGTCAGTGACAGCGCACACACATGCAGCTGCATGTCCAGGGGTTCCTGATGAACTGTGACGTAGGGTGCAGATTTGTGCTGGGTGAGAGTGAGGTGCGCAAGTACAAAGCTGACAAGGAATGCCATACCACGGCTACCACCGCACGTGTTCCATCGCAGGCAGCAACACGTTGCATATTAGTATCACTGTGTTTGGCAGTAAGGCACTTCGCTGGTGGGCCCTCTTGCCCGACGATGCGTGCCTTTGTAACGTTTGCCGTGTGCCAGGCGGCAAGGCGCGCCTGTGCGGCGACCTGGAGCTCTCGCGGGCGCTGGGAGATCTGGAGTACCGCAGCAAGGGCCTGATCTCAGATCCGGAGATCTTCGGCCCGTGGGACCTGGACAGGCTAGTCCAGGAAGCAGCGGCTGCTGATGATCACTCCCCCGGCGCTCACGCCTCCTCGTCTCAGTCACCGACGGCGGCGAGTGCTGCAGGCGTGCCTGGCGCACCGCCGGAGCCCGCCACGCAGCCGCTGCTGCTGCTGTTGGCGTCAGACGGGCTGTACGAGGCTTTGACCCCTCAGGAGGTGTGTGGGCGCACGCCCCTGGGCGATGCATCAGCAGGCTCAGGCAGGCTCGCATTCCTGCTGCAGGTGCTGTTAAGATAATGCCACGATAGTGTGCCTCCCCCTGCCTCACCCGCTGTCCTTCTCAGGTGCCTCTGCGGGTGATGCTGTTTCAATAGTTCCCAATTACATGCTGCCAGGCCGAGAGGTTGAAGTGCATGCCATGCCTCTCTATCTTCCGGAAGTGACGGATTGAGGCGCCATTGGGGCCTGATTGGTGTTGTTTACAGCCTTCCGGCTCGTGCATGCCTGTGTATGCCCATGCCGCTGTGCCGCAGATGTGCGACCACGCCTGGGCGCAGCTGACAGGCGCACCGACGCCGGTGCTGTCCCCGCCCGCCGCCCTCCCCATCGCGCTCGGAGGCCAAACACCCTCTGCCGCAACCGCGGCGGCAGCAACGGTGGCAGCATCAGCGGCAGCGGCAGCAGCGGGGACAGCTCCCGGGCCTGCAGGGGCGGCGGTTGACGCTGAGACCAGGCTGCGCGTGGAGGGCAGGGAGCTCTTGGATACGTCGGCGGCGGGCGGTCCGGGCAGCAGCGGGCAGGGCAGGGCCGCTGCGGGCGGGGGAGGCGTAGAGGCGGGTCTGCCGGACTGCTGCGACTGCGACGTGGATGTGGCGGCGTCGATGCGTAGCGCTGGATTAGACCCTTGCGTTGCTCAGGTGGGTGACAGAGGCACGCATTATCGCTCACTACTGTCAATGAATGCAGCAGAGCTGCAATACAGCTGCAAGGACCTGTCGGAAACAGAGGTGCAACAGGGACACAAACAGACTTGCAACTGAACTGCCACCAGCATCTCGCATGTTTTGCACCGCTGTATGCTTCCACGCCACGACGGGCACTGGCGGACTGACGGCTTTGGCACGAACCCAGGACCTCAGGCTTGTGCTTGGCTTGTTGTTTTTGGTGCGGGTATGGCAGGTCTCCCCAAGAAGCACTCTGGCAACGGGGAGATATCATTCAATCGTTTGCGATAGCTGTATATCATTGTTAATACCGTTTATTTGCGTCTGGTCTTTTGTTGCTGGTGTGTGTGGTCGCGTGCAGACGCTCACGCGCGCGTCCTCCCGCGGCGCCGCAGGGCGCACGCCGCTGCTCTCCGCACGCCGGCTCGTGCAGGAGGCCTACCGCGGCGCCTCCTCAGACAACCTCGCGGCGGTTGTCGTAGACCTGCGCGCGATCATTATCGCCGCCGCCGCAGACGAAAACGACGCCGCAAACGACACGCCCGCGCCTGCGCCTGCGCCCGCCGCCAGCCCGCCTGCTGGCGTACGCTCCAGCCAGCCGGCAGCAGACACATCAGGCGGCTCAGGAGGGTCTGGTGGTCGGGAGGCTGCGCCTCCGCCATCTCTAATGATGGAGAGGTTGAGAGAGGGGCCGGGCGTGGAGGTGGACAGCTTGGGCGTGCCGTACGACGTCACGGGCGGGCGACTCGTGACGCACATCGGGCTGTGCGAGATCACGGGAAGCGGCGGTGCTGGTGGAGGCGGCAGCGGCGGCTCACTTGATACCGGCAGCGCCACGGACCAGCAGCAGCAGCAGCAGCAGCGGCAGCCATGCGCCAGCCGCCGCCACCGCAAGGCCGGCACCGGCGGCCGCAGCATCGGCAGCCGGCGCCTGCTGCTCTCGGCCCACGATCCTGAGTTGGACGGGCCCGGGGAGGGCGATGCTGACGGGGTTGGAGCGTGTGAGGACGCGACAACTGGCCATGCAGGATCCGCTTCCACCATACAGACAGGAGCAACTGCTGAGAGCAGCAGCATTCCCATTACAGAGCCAGCTGCAGGCGCAGGCAGCGGTGGCGTCCTGACAGGCGTGACACCTGGTGCGGATGCGCGCGTGGGGCCGTCGCAGCAGCAGCAGCAGCAGCAGCTGCTGAGCAGCGGGACTATGCTGCGCTGCAGCGGGCCCCTGCCGGCCTCTGCAGCTCCCGTGCAGCCGCCACCGCAAGACGATGACACCTGTGCCTGCGTGCTGTTCGCCGGGGATACTGGGGATACCGAGGATGAGGGCCAAGGCGAGGACGAGGAGGCCGACCGGGACGACGGCTGGGGCACGCGCGAATGCTCCATGCAAGACGATGCCGGCAACACCCAGCAGGGGCGTTGCATGCGGGATCAGGAGCATGCAGGCGACCCGGCCGACGGCCGGTTCCAAGAGGATGCGTGGCAAGCAGGCGAGGAGGCGGACGATCTGAACTTTATGGACGACATAGGCGCTGATGGCGTGGTGGCAGAAGAGGGCGCGGGGGGCGCCGGCGCCAACGGTGGCGAGCATCAGAGACGCCCTCAAGGGCTGCCGCAGTGTCGGCGGCACGTGGCGAAGGGCGCGGCGGCGGCAGGGGGTCGGGGCGGTTCCGGAGGCGGTTCCGGAGCTGGGTCTGGGGGGCAGGGCGGTAACGGAGGCGAGGTCGCGACGTATAGCTATGAGCTGCTTGAGCGGCTTACGCGCGTGCCTTCGCGCCCCTACCACCTGCACCTCCAGGGAAGCGTCGCGCACCACCCCCTGCAGCTGACCGCGTTCGAGGGGTGAGGCATTCCGCACCCTGTTATGCGCATGCTTGCGTTTGCATTCGGCAAGCACGACAGCAAGGCACAGCGCGTGCTGATGAGGCAAAGCCATGTATGATGATCGTGAAGCGGTGTATCCCACATGCCCTAGCGGCCTAGCAATTCCTCCTGCAGCATATGCTTGCCTCCATTGTTCGTTTATTCGCTCGATTTCTTAAGTTTGTTCATTCGTTCGGCTGACAGTTGCTCATCATCAATGATTCGCTCGCCTAGCCCCCCTGCATGGTGCACTTACACCCCACCCACATTGCTTGCCCGGCCCACTCATCGCCTGCTGCAGGAGCTGGGCGGGCGTGAGCCTAGTAGCGGTGGGCTCCGGCGGCCAACAGGGCGCGCTCATGGACCAGCTGCGCACGCTTGCTGAAGCGGGCGCGGCGTGGGGCAGCGCAAACGCGGCCGCCGCACCGGGCGGCGACGCTCGCGCAATGATGGAACCACTGCGCCGGCTTGAGGCCGCTGCGGCGGCGGCGGCCGCTGCTGGAAGCGCTACTGCAAGCGGCGGGGGCGCTCCCGGCACGGGCATCGCGCCGTTCCTCCCGGCGTCGCTGCTGGCGCACATCGCGTCGCCGCCGCTGCAACTCTACCTAGGCTCCTTCACACCCGCCACCATCACCACCATGCAGCACCTCACGGACGCCTGCCTCAGCCTAGCGGGCGGCGGTAGCGGCGGCGGCAGCGGCAGCGAGGGAGTAGCGGGTGACGCGGCGCTGTTCAACGCGCTGTGTGACGACCTGGAGCGCTTGGCGACGTGCTGGCCGGGCTTCGGGTGGCGGCAGCAGCAGCGGCGCACGCTGCCGCAGCTGCCGCAGCTGCCTCCTGGTGCAGGTGCAGGTTCGGATGCCCCCCCGCTGCCTCAGCAGCAGCAGCAGCAGCAGCAGCAGCCGGACCTGCCCGCAGCGCCAAGCGTGGTTTCCGCTCCTGCAGCGACCGCGCCGCTGTCTGGCGCCTCCGTGCCGCCGCTGCCTGCAGCGCCGCCGCCTGACGGCGATGTGATTTCGGAGCAGGCCGGCGGCGGTGCTATGCCGCCTGGCTTGGACTTGGGCCCTTCGCTGGTGCTGGAGGTCCCCCGTGGGGGGCGTTGGGACCTGCATGCGCAGGGAGGGATGGCTGCACTAGATTTAGAGGTGCTGGTGAGTCGCGTGTCGGACGGTACACGGTAACTGACTATGCTCCTGAAGTAACCCAACATGACAATAGGGTAACTGACGTAACTGACCGAGGGACTGCTTTGAAGTTGCAGGTGCATCGCTGCTGCAACTGCTGCCTGGTATTGCATGCGAGCTCGGACGCTGGATGTAGCAACATGTTTTGAGTTCCCAACACCAGTTGTCCATGTGGCCAATGCAGCCACGGCATGCAGCAGCGCACCGGTGCGTTTGCACAGACCACTACACAGCCTGCCGCTCAGCCTGCCGCTCCATTTCACTTTGACTTGTGGCTTGCCCCTCCCTCCCGCCTGCAGGGTTTTGGCAACCTCGACGTTTCCATGCGTGGCTTGCGGTCAGCGCCGAGCGCCGGCGACGACGATGATGATGATCCGGACGCAATTCCCATGCAGGGGCAAGGAGGGGCCGGCGGCGGCGGCGCCCAGGCCGACGATTTCGACCACGGCGACGAATTCGCGGAGGAGATCTTTGCGAAGCGCCTCTCGGGGCGGCGCCGCATCCGCCTGGACCGCGCCGCCGTGCCGCCGTCAACGCGGTGGCCCAGAGGCCGGGCGGCGGGGGGCGCAGCCGCCACCGGCGCGGGCGCTAGGAAGGTGGCGTCTCCCCGCGGCGGCGCGGCAGCCCCGTTAACGGCAGCAGCAGCCCGCGGCGGCGCCGTGCCCGATAAGGGGCCGGCCACCGGCAGCAGGGGCCCGCAGGAGGAAGCGTTGCTGGGGGGCGGCACGACGCCCGGCACGGCGCACAGCTACGAGCTGCACCAGCGGTTCGGGCAGGGGCACTTTGGGGAGGTGTGGCGGGCGGCACGGTCCGCAGGGGCGGCGGCGGCGGGCGCGGCGGGCGTCAGCGGCGGTGTCGGCGGCGCGGGTGTTGGCGGCGGCGGCGGCGCGGGCGGGCCGGTGTACGTGCTGAAGCGGCTGCTGGGGGCGCGGGGCGAGGAGGTGATGCTGAGCGGGCTGAGGGAGGTGCACTTTGGCGGCCTGCTGCGGCGGCTGCAGCGGCAGCAGGTGGTGGGCGACCCGCGCAACATGGCGGCCTACGAGCACCTGGTGAGGCGCGCAGCACATGCTCACCGTAACACCCAACCACTCCTAAGTGTCACACCAGTCCTCACTGCAGCACCGTTGCTCACTGCACTGCACTGCACCGCACCACAACACGGCCGCACTGCAGTGCAGTGCACGGCACCGCATCGCACCACAACACGATCGCACCACAACACAACGCGACCGCACTGCACTGCACTAAACCAGACAATGCTGGTCTCAGTATCATCATTATTTTGATGACCGGCTGGATGTCGTGCACTATAGCTCATCATCACTGGCAGATGCTTTCCATATCAGGCTGGGGCTTGGTGGGTACTGGTGCGTGCGCGTTTGCTTGTTGCGTACTCGCAAGCATGCCTCCGCACCTGCTCTGCGACTCATATGCACTCCAGTCTGAGGCGTTCCGCATTGTGCACCTCCTTGCTGCCTGCACGCCGCCTGCACGCCGCCAGGTGGAGTTCTATGAGTCCTTCCACACCTCTGCGCCGGGCCCCGGGCCCTCGCAGCCCGACCTGTGGCTGGTGTTTGGCGACGCCGGCACGTCCCTGCACGCGCTCATGTACTCCCCCGTAACACTGGTGAGCACCTAAACCCTAAACCCTAAACCCTAAAGTTTAAACCCTAAGCCCTAAACCCTTAAACCCTAAAATTGTTCCCCCGTCACACTTGTGAGCAGCTAATGCCAGGCGCCATCTTTTGAGGTGTTCCCACCGTCTGGTCGCATCCCTGTTGCCAGGCGTCCAAGCCGGCTCCATGCACAGGTCTCCATAATCGGTCAGCAGCCGGGGCGTGGCGGAGTGTAGACGTGTGTGCGTGCGTGTGCTCGTGTGCACTCGTCTTGCAGGAACCGGAGCCTGGTTCCAATGCGGACCCTAGCCCAGACCCGGACCCGTCTCAGCAACATGGGTTTCAGGTAAGCAACAGATGACCGCATCATGATACACCGCCTTGGCTAGAAGGGGACCAGGGCACATGCCACTGCTTAGAGGCGAATAGAGGTGCTTAAACAGTAATTAGACGGGATTAGAAGTGATTAGAGGTGGATCAGGGCGTCCGCCACCGCTTCCGCCCGTCCCTCCGCCCTCACATCCTCCGCAGCTCCTGCCTCAGGCGCGCGTGTGCGCATACCTGCCCGTGGCTCCGGAAACGGGCCCTGCGCGTGTGCCTGGACGCTAGCCGTGATCACTGCTTTGTGGGCCAGCTTCCATCGCGTTGGTCTGCAGCACCCTCAGCCACGATACCCATGTACGAGGTTTGGACCTGTTTGCTGCAGGCCTGCTGCACACCCATGATGGGCTTGCAGCTGGCTGCAGCAAACAGGTGCAACCGTCGTACATGCGCATTGTGGCTGTGAGTGCAGCAGACCCGTGCACGCTGGCCTATGTATGTATTCGTACCGCAAGCATGCTGGCATGCGTGTCGGTCATGCATGCTCATTTTTATGACGCCATATACAGTCCGGCCCGCCTGGATCCATCGTGTGCGCCCACGCGCACGCGCCTTGCACAAATGCACATCGTCTGTGCGGTCTGGCCCCCAGCGAGGCATCACTGGTTGGCGTACATCTCATCCGGTCCACCCTTTCCATGTGGAAAACCTCGATTTGTTCGATGAGCGCCGGACTTGAACTTTGAAGCGCCTGAACTTCTTGATCTCATCCCCGTGCGAAACTGGACTTATTGTACCGCTGCCATCTACAGTCCATCTGCTAATGCATCATGTTTGTAATCCGTTGCATGTGTGCAAGCACAATGGTGTGCTTACCGGTATGTGCCGAGTGTACTGCAGGTGCTGAGTGTGCCGGTATGTGCCTGAGTGTACCGCAGGTGCTGGGTCCTAGCGAGTGGTGGCGCCGCCTCAGGACGGGCCCCGGCGGCAACGAACAAATACGCGGCATCATGCGGCAGCTGCTGCTGGCGCTCAGCATCGTGCACGCGGCCAACATCACGCACAGAGGTGAGCGCGTGCAGCGCAGCCTGACTCAACACACGGGTTGGGTCTTGAGAGTCACGCTATTGTTGTTTGGCTCATGCCCATGCGGTTGAGTACCGTACCGTTTTTTATGTGGTGTGCACGTTCAAAGTTCAAGCTACTGCAGCAGGTCTTGACACCCCTGTTGTGCACAAACACAAAGCGGTGGGTTCGTGTGCGCACATCACCACTCTGTAAGCCCAAAGACAAACACCAATGATTGAATGATGCATGTTAGCATGTGCAATTGAGGATCGTACACCACCACGCGCTTGTGCTGCAGATGTCAAGCCGGAGAACATCATGCTGAGCGCAGCAGCGCGTGGCGGCGGGGCCTCCGCCTCCCCCCGCAGCGGCACAGGCACCGCCGCTGCCGACGCCGCCCACATGCTGCGCAGCAGCAGCGGCGGCGCCGGCGTCGGGAGCGCGTCCTCTGGCGGCACCTCCACCTCCTCCTCCTCCTCCACCACCACCTCGTCTTCTGGGCCCGCGATTGTGGGCGGGCGGCCGCGCGTGCCCACCGACCCGCTGCAGGCGATGCACATGCGGCTGATTGACTTTGGGAGTGCGGTGGACGCTCACAGCTTGTCGGCGCTGTACGGGCGGCGAGGGCCCTCCGCTGATGAGCTGACGCTGGAGTATGCGCCTCCGGAGGCGCTGTTTGGCCAGTGAGTGGTGGATCGCTGTGGGTTGATTGGGTGATTGATTGTGGATTGATTGTGTTGATTGGGTGATTGAATTGTCAATGGATGGATTGATGATTTGGTGGCATGTTGGGGGACAAGATTGGGCTGTGGCCGTTGCGCGGCAGGCTTGTCTGATTGTGCAGGGCAGGTGGCAAACTGGCAGCGCATCGTGTACGGCCTGGCAGGTGTTCAGCCGATGCCATCCCCCGGTGCTGTCGGATGTGTCTTTTGCAAAGCAGCCGGGCCTGCAGACTGTGTGGGGCAGCAAGCGCTGACGCTGGCACTTGAGGCGTTAACATGCATGGCCAATGTGTGCGACTGTGCTTGATTCACATACCGTCATGCCGTCATGCTGCCATGCGTGCGTGTGTGCGTGTGCTGCGCAGGTACTGGGAGGGCAGCCGGGCGATGAAGCCGCGCTCGTGGACGTACGACATATGGAGCGCGGGCGTGGTGTGGCTGGAGCTGCTGCTGGGCTCCCCGCAGGTGCGGGACGATGAGTCATCCTGACTCATAATTAGTCATGAGTCGTCCTACAGGATTGTGGGTTTAGGTTCGCAACCAGCATGCGCCTTGCAATCCTCTGCCTCAGCACTTCCTGCTTCTCGGACGGACTGTTTTGACCGCGTTGAGCTTTTGAGGCACAACGCTGTCAAAACAGTCCGTCCGAGAAGCAGGAAATGGGGTGGTGCGGTGGTGCTCACCACACACCATTAAGTTTTAACGTTCGAGTTGGTCTATCTATCGCCCCTGCTCTTCTGCCCGAACACGCTGTGATTCCTTATCCATTCACCGGTGATCCGCACCCCAACCATGACAACCGCAACTGTCGTCAATGCTGCTGTTGCTGCTGGCGCTTTCCATTGCTCCATGGTTGGACGCTACTGCCAATGCTGCTGCTGCTACTGGCATGGTGTCGTGTGGTCGCCGCCACTCTCACCCTCACCACCACCGCACTTCCTGTAGGTGTGGTCTCTGCCGCCCGCCACGCGCGCGCTGCTGGAGGCGCGGCTGTCGCTGCGCGGCCGGCCCGAGGGCGAGCGGCAGATGGTGTTCCTGCTGCGGGCCATGATGGAGTGGTGCGTGTACCCACCCAGGGTGAGCCAGCGCGCCCCCGGCGTGTGGAGTCTTGCACGCCACCCATCTTTCCTCATTGACTCGTTTAACGCAACGCATTTGGTCCTCATGCAACCAACCTGTGTGGTACTCACGTTCAACCCATTCAGCTGTAACGCTGCGCGTACTTCAATCAATGCATTGGAAATGGCCATTCACCCGGTGCATGACGACGTGCATGGGGTGTTGATTGGACGTGCATTGATCAGATGATGGATGGGGGTCATGGGGTGCAGGGAGTTGGGGTTACAGCAAGCGTACAATCACAATCGAATGCACAGGCACACCTGCTCTCATGCAATCAATGATGCTGTACACTATCTTGTTGCAAGACGGCAAGCAAGTTGTTGTTGTTGTTGTTGTTTATGGCATCACGGTGGCTTCTCGGGCTGATGGCGGTGGCATGGTGTGTGCTTGCGTGGTTGCGGGTCCGCGGGGGTCGCAGGCGCCGACGGGGCGCAGCGGGCGCAGCCGCCCCGGTGACGACAGCCGCATCCTGCCCTGGCCCTGCACAGAGGAGGCGCTGCTGGCCCTGGCGCGCGCACGCGACCCCACAGGTGCGGTACTGTAGTCGATAGTCGATACGGCAGGCCATCGGTGCGCTCTGTGCGCTCTGGGTGGGCCGTGTGTGTGCTTTGTGCGTGCGTGTTTCATGCGTGCGTTGTGTGTGCGTGCCTGGTGTGTGTGACGGTTTGTTGAAGGGGGAGAGGGGGAGGGCTGGGGGGGCAAGGGAGTAACAGGACGGTGAGAGGATGGGAAGAAAGGGCGGGAAAGCGCAGGAATAGGGATGAATAGGAAACCCTCCATGTTCCCACCTGACCTGGTGAGCCCCACGCTGTATGCCCGGGCCTGATTGTTGCGTGCACACACGCCGCACTGTCACCTGTCGCAGGGGAGGGCCTTGAGGGCGCCATGGCGTTGAGGCTGCTGCAGGTGAGACGCGTGCCTGGTGTCCTCGCTCAGTTACGCAGAGCAGGCGCGATAAGCGGCAGGCCAAACCTGCACACCCCAACGCTGCGCGAGCTAGGAGGCTGGGCGCATGTGCTTGGCGGCCAAGTGCAACACAAGCACACCATCACGCGCACACCCACGCACCCACGCACACCATCACGCGCACACACACACACACACACACACA